>JAVJIF010027908.1:0-66362 GCA_038442645.1 Agave tequilana | reverse complement strand
GGGCGATAAAAAAAAAGGAGAGATCATCAACAGAGAGAGAGAGCTCGACTCTTCAAGCCAGCTTGCTGCGTACAAGTTGCTCTTCGCCTACCTTCTCTTTTAGAGTTTTGGTGGACGGGGCTGAGTTACTCCCTCTACCTGCCAAGGAGAAGATTCCTCGACGGTACTGACGGTCATCCGGTCAACGGAGACAAGATTCACTCTCCACCGCCACACGAAGAACCCAGCACTAAACAAAGGGGAATTCAAGATTCAATATTCTCCCTCCCTTGTAACCGGAAGATTAGCCTGTTGTAATTTTTCATCTGATTCAAGGAAAAGTTGCTCCAGTCCGCTTTTACAGTTTTCCGCGTCCAACAACTGGTGGGTTCCTACGAATTTCACAATATATGATTTGAGCCGCATTTCGAGGGCCAATCAGACCACCACCGGAACCACCACCCTAAGGTAATTTTTCCTTCACTATTTTTTTCATGCGTATACACATTCACGTTGCATTGAGAACAATGTATGGGATAAGTGTGGGGAGGATTTACTAACATAGTTAGTTTTAAATTTTCTTTTTTTTACAGTTCTTTTTAGAAAATTTTTAGATTTTTTTTGTATAAATTTTTTTTCTTTTCTTTTTATAAAACTTTTTGAAATAAGTGAATAGTTTTGATTTATTTTTAAGAATTAAGATTATCTTAGGAGTTAAGAAGACCTAAAATTATGAATTTTTAAACCGAGTCAAAATAATATATTTTGTTTAAATTTAGGATAACGAAGTAAGATTGGAAAGATAATTTGACCTTGAATTTTTCGCCCTAGACATATGCACTTCACACTTATATAATTTTTTAGGATTAAAATAAAAGCTGAAAATGCCATAATATATATATATATATATATATATATATATTATATATATATATATATATATATATATATATATATATATATATATATATATATTCATATGTATATATATATGTATAAAATGATGATAATAAAAACCACTTATTTAAGCTATGCAGTTATGCCTCAGGAAGCATGATTATTCACGCTTAAAACAGTAGACAAAAATAAAATAATCCCCTTTAGTTTTGTGACCTTGTTTACTCGAGTCCTTATGCCCGAGAGATATTTTTCTCATCTGGTACCCTAAAACTATCTGGTTTGGGAGTCACCAGCTAAAGACTCACTACTCGGGTAAACAAGAAAGCCTAAAAAACTAAGAGAAGAAAAAAAATATATATATACAAATAATGGCATGAATGTTAGAGTCGATATCTCAAAAATCTTCACAGTTCACAAAGTGCATATTTTTCTATGAGTTATGAAAGATCAAATAATCGATTTAATTTTAAATTCTTACATTTAATTTTTTAACAGGATTTTGCATTTAGACTTAATTTAAGGAAGAATAATTCTGGTTAACCTATAACCTTGGATCGCTTAAATTTTCTACAAAAAAATTTCAACACTTTTCTCTATTTCAATATACATTTTCAAAATACTAACATTGGATTTCTTGTTTATAGATTTTGTGGGTGTAATCTGTTAAAACCCTCAGGAGACAAACTCTCCCTCTAGGGAAACTTAGAGGTTTAACGGCTTATTGCACATACTCAGTGCAATCGCGTCACCTGCAAAAGTGGTGTAATAATTTTCTTTGTTTTTCTGTTTTGCTCGGGACGAGCAAAAGATAAGTGTGGGGGTGTGTATTAGTCTCCAATATTGCATATTTCATACCACATTTTCACACTTATTCTTTATAAAATTCAGCTAAATAATGGTTTTCATGTGTGTTTCTAAGTCCATGGTGTGGAATGAAGAAGAAGCCAATTACTTAAAGATTTTTAGATCCTAATAGAGCTATTGACTTTGAAAGCCCATTTTACTTCTGCAGGGAGCAGAAACAAGAAACCAGAGGGCTGTACACAACCCATACTGCAGATACAAGACCCACGCTGTGGTGCTGCGCGAGCGGCCACAACATGGCTGCAAAAATGCGCCATGGCCGCGTTTTTGCGGCCATGCTGTGGTGTCGTGCGTCGAGTTTTGAAGCATGACTCCGTACAGTCTCCCTGGTGCCCCCTTTTACCTATAAAAGCCCAGTGTTGAGTAGAATTCAGTGGAGGAGTTCTTGAAGTAGTTTTTAGGGTAGTTTAGGTTAGTTGTTCGTCTTCTTCCTCTTTTATATTTTTTATTTCTTGTTGATCTTGTAATAGGAAAGAGAGTAGTATATGGGTGGAAAATAAGAGTACTTTGTAATGGAAGGTGATAATTTATGAAAGGTTCTCTCTTTATCTCTCCTTGTTTTCTTCTCTCTAACTCCTTTAC
The DNA here is from genome assembly GCA_038442645.1 of Agave tequilana. Taxonomy (NCBI): domain Eukaryota; kingdom Viridiplantae; phylum Streptophyta; class Magnoliopsida; order Asparagales; family Asparagaceae; genus Agave; species Agave tequilana. The sequence continues at coordinate 64,037 of JAVJIF010027908.1, read as the reverse complement.
ATGCTTAATTAATTTTCGTCTCATGGAAATTAACTACTAACCACTAACTTGCTAACTTCTTACTTGATAATCCACATGAATCTAATAGTCTCTACTTAGCCTTGCTCTTGTAAGAGCCATTGATGGCTCATGATGATAGATTCTAACACTCTACATTCTAACTCTCTAATAAGCTAACATTACTTTATTCCATACTTACTCTTGTTTAGTTTTGATGGTTTAAGTGTAGCTTGCACTTGTTTATTGAGTTTGAATGTGATGAGTTATCTTATGGGTCATGCTTCGAAACGCTCTTGAACCAAGGACTAGTGATGGCCAAGGATACATGTGAGGCAACTATCACTAAGTGGTTAAAATGGTTAGTGGAGCCATTAATAGCTAGTAGCCATGAGTTTTATTTCTTTTTCACTTTGTTTTAGAAATATTATCAAAAATCACAAATATGTTCTCTTCTATGTTCCCACTTCTTCGTGTTTTCACCGTACTTTTCTCTTTTAATTTTTTGTTTTTATCTTTTCATTCTTTAAAACATAGAAGAAACTTTAACACACACGTGAACATACCGTAAAAGCTTCTATCACCTTTCGTCCTTATAGATTCAACCCATTTTAGCCTCTATGCTATAACAGAATTATCGAGGAAGCCAAAGCGCACACACTTTAACTCTTGATTTCAAAACGACCCTTTTTGTGCACTATTTTCCCCCGATCAGTGGACGGTATCCAGAGTGGCTTATGGGCGTTAGCTAAAAGCCTGTGTCAAGTAGAGGCTATCGTAGACTTCTAAGGTAGGCCGGTCGTGGACTCAGAAGGGAGTCAAGGAGTGAAGACTCCTGTTGACTGAGATTTCCTGCACGCAAAATTTGAATATTAGATCTGAGAATTAAAGGTGTGCGAGGTGCTCAATACTAATCCGCGGTAGCAAGGCTATGCGGGTCGTGATCCTCAGGGAGGGACTGCGATGGAAGCGTTAAGCAAGTTTCTCTAAAGTTTTTATTTTTATTAGTTAAATTAGAAAGGAAGTGGTATTTACAATGGGTCGGCAAATAAAGAATTGGGAGAAGTTGTGATTTAATCTAAAAAGAAAAGAAAAGAAAAAGAAAACTTACCTCTTCAGTCTGCTTACCGTTTGAACCGTTGCGATGATTTACCTTTTCTTGGAAGGCGTACAAGCATGTCGTATAGGATCGTCCGCCTTCCTAACTATGAAATAAAAGCAACTTTGAAGACCTGTTCATCGCCATAGGCCATCAAGGGCTCTTCCTCGGCTAGGTATTCTCGAAGCAGTTGGTTCTCATGGTGCGCAAGACATTAGAGAACAAATAGAAGGAAGTAAATACTGAGATACACACGATTAAATAAGAAGAAAAGAAAATAAAACAATACAAAAATAAAAGCAAACCTCGATTTGATTATTAAACAATGGTGGAAAAATAGAACTTACACCGACTGTCACCATCAGTACAAGTAGATCCCTTCCTCCATGAATACATCATCTCCTCTCAGCTTTTACAAAAAGAAAATAAAATTTACAAAGGAGGAAAGAAAATCTAACCTAGAAGAAAGAAGAAAAACCTAAACCCTAACTTTTGGCCCTTGGCTCTTCGCTGGACGCTTTCTGTGTTGCATCTGCAGGGGTATTTATAGGAGTTAGAAGATGTAGAGTCCTAGTACAACTCTCCCAAAAAATCTTATCTCCAGACTTGTGGCACTTATCCATAGAAGTTCAAATCAAATCTGTCCTGCAATTTATTATCCTATGGATCGCCGAAATTAGCTTATCTACGGACTGAATTGGAAAGTGTGATCAACATAAGAGTTGTAGGGCTTCAAGTCTTCTTTCTGGAGCATTTTGAATAATCGGATTTGCATATCTGTAGCAAAAGTTATGATCTGAATACTAAACATGTACAGTCTGAATCCGAATTTATCTTTAAACTCTTTCCTGCAAGCATTTAGGGTTGAATAGAAGTCTATCCTTCCCTCTTCTTTGTATTTGCAACTTTGGCCCTTGTATATTTGCACTTTTACACTTGGGCTTCAAATATGGGCTTTTGGGCTTCTTTAAGCTTTATTTATTATTAAAATAATAATTTGAGGCCTGCACACAATAAATAATAAAATATTAAAATTGTGCAGAATTAAATGAATAAATATGAAATGTGATGGTAAATGTTATGATAAAAATGCACTTTTGACTACCAATCACACCCCCACACTTATCTTTTTGCTCGTCCTCGAGTAAAAATAAAGAAAAAGAAAAAGTTAATCTAAGTTAACTCACTTTCGTAGGAATCACGGTTGCACTTAGCACGTGCAACAAGCCGTTAAACCTCTAGGTTACCCTAGAGGACGAGTTTTGTCTCGTGAGGGTTTTCAGTGGATTATACCCACAAAATCTAAGAAAATTAGAGATTAAGAAATAAATAAAAGTAAAATAAGGATAACCGAAAATCAAGAAAAGGAAAACAATTCATTTTTTTTTATTTTTTTTATTTTTTTTGGTAACTAGTTAGTAAGATCATCAGTTCCCATGAGTTTCATTTTCAAGTAAAACCTCAATTCAAGAAATTATATTGGCTATAAAATAAAGTTTCAAATCCAAAACTTTACACCACCTGTCCTAAGTTTCAGATCCTATGTACCCCATGATCGTGATGTAGTTCTTAGGCTTGGGAGTATTTAATTACAACTTTTATACTTTTTTTTCTTTTTTTCTTTTTTTTCTTTTTTTTAACTATCTTTTGCGTAAATACCGAGGCTTCCCGAGGCCAAGGTACCTAGCTAATTGATAATCAAAATTATTATATTTTTATAGTGGCTTGTCCTCTTAGGCTTTCTCAGCTACCCATATAGCGAGCTTTGGGTCAATGCTCCCAAACCAGATGGTCTTAGGGCAAGGGCAATAAGTGTAAAGACACTCCTACGGACTTAATTACTCAAGCAACTGAGGCCATAAGACAAGACTTATTAATATTTATTTTATTATATAATAATAATAATAAAATTTTTTTTAATTGCAATCAATATCCCAAGCCTATGAACTAATAATGTAAGTGTTGTTGGGTACATAATCACTTAGACTAAGTTTAGATGGTATGTCTGTTTTAGATTCTCATCTTTATTTTAAGATTTTATAATTCTTTCATCTTGATCTTACCCTTAAAATCCACTCATAGATACTAAATCACTCACATACTAGCTACTAATTTGCAGAAAATTTTCAATTTTTTTTTTTTTTTTTTTTTAGGATTCTAAATGAAGTGAAAGCCCTAAAACTAAAATAAAACCAAAAAGACTCCTAAAACAAAAGAAATATGTGAATCTTCCCCCACACCTAAACTGTGCCATGTCCTCATGCATATACTTGAATACAGAGATAAAAATAATGTAGCATGTAATTTACACATTCAAAATAATGCAATCCAAGCATACAAAAGATACAGAAATGTAAACAGTATGCTAGATTAGACATACTCACAATGTACTAGAGAACCCAGCTGCCGAAACAACAAAAATGCTCCTTGTATGTGGTGGATGCCTCCTTGCTTATCCTGTATCACTTGTAAAAACTCGGCACATAGGTTAGAGAAAGAGAAATAAAAGACTCACTAAAACTGACTCAACTAACTAAAAGAGAAATAAAAAGACTCAACAACAAAAAAGAAAAAAAATAAACATAAAACAAATATTTACATATATACAATTTCATAACTCTCCCACACCTAGATTTTTCTAGGTCTATTCCCTCGAGCTTGCTTCCCATCATTCCAATGGGTTCTCTTTAATGGACAAAGTGGAGATGTTAATCTTTTTGTCATCCTTAATTTCATCCTCTCCAGCTTGTTCATTACTTTCCTCCATCTCTTCCTTCTCTTCTTTCCATACCTCCTCACAAATTCATCATTTTTACACGATATAATTGGAGTGTCCACAATATGATTGCCTATGAATTTAAGCTCATCCTCAAACATCACCTCAAAACTTAAATCAACAATTTTCTTTGGAGGTGTGTAATTAACCAAAGCATCCCTAACCGATTCATTCAGATATATGAGTTCGTCCTCAAATAGGGTTTCAAAGCTTTGATTAATTAGAGATTCTTGAATCAAGTTTTGAAAAGTATGATCATTGGTTGGATCATCGAAAGTGAAGATACTCAAATCGAGTTTTGTTTTCTCAAAGGGAACTCTAAACTCAAGATTCTCAACACATGTTTTCTCATCATTGTGATCATACTCTTCAACAAAAAGCTCATCAAGAAACAAAGGCTCATTATCCATGTAGGCATTCACACAATTTTGATCAGTGTGCTCTATTTTCTCCATATGAGTGGATACAATTTTCTGCTCCTCAACATTTATCTTTTCACAGATCTTAGAAAATTCATCCTCAAATTTCTTTTGAAGAAAAAGTTCATCATTGTCATATTCCTCTTCACAATCAGATTCAACTGGCTCCACATGAGTTGTATGTGTAGCCAAATAATTTCTAATCACTTCATCCAGACACTGAGGATCATTATCACGTTTGTACACCTCATGGACCTTCACAACTTCCTCAACAGGCTTCTCATGTTCAAGCTCTTCAAATTGATTAAGATGAAATAATCGGGACTCGAAGGGCATCTCGATGGAATGATTAGACATGTCACTATGGCCAACGATTTGCTCTTCGGGTCTAACAGTTTGGCCTTTGTTCATCTTATGAAAGTTGATGTGCTCTTGAATGGACATGGGTCGAGTCGGTGTTGGCTCATGAACTAGTTGATTAGAAAAGGGATCCTTCTCTTGCTCACTAACCAACTCATTTACTGGCCTGTTTAAACAGTCTCTAGTGTCATAGAGCACTTGCTTTGAAGTTTGCCTGAAAGTTTCAAAAGCTTCCTCTAGTGTTGGTTCTTTGTCCACCTGATTACAATTGAACTCACTTTGTGAAAGTTGATGGAGCTCTTGAACTTGATCTGGACTTGTGGTTGAAACAGGTTGATTGAGATGAGTCATTATCTTATCCATGTGAGCACATGCCTCGATTAATTGCTGATTGGTTTCAACTATAGTCTGTTGCATGGCTTTAAAACTCTTCTCTAATGTGCTTTTTTCATGCTCAAATCCCCAAGATGGAGGTGGTGGTTCAATGTAGGACCAATTAGGTTGAGAGTTTTGATATGATTGGTCCCATGAAAATTGAGGATAATTCCAACCTTCCGAATTGAAGTTTGATGGATAAGGCTCGCTCGTAGGTCCTTGAAATGTGTGGAATTGATTTTGACCTAGTCCTGACGAATACCCTATCGAAGGACACTGTTCAGAAGAATGATTTGGATCTTGACAGTGATGGCAACTCATGGGATGGTATGAAGAAAATGAGTAGTTCGTGGGATGGATGTATTCATTAAAATCTGGAAGAGACGTTGGTGGATGGAAAGAAGGGTCTGGCCTATAAAATGAATCATAACCAAATGAATTTGGATAGGCCATAGGGAAAGGAATTTTTTTTTAATTTTTTAATTTTGTTTTTTTTGAATTTTGAATTTTCTTTTTTAACAATCCGGTATAGGTGTCAAAACTAAAGATAGAACACCGTGTCCCCGGCAACGGCGCCAAAACTTGATGGGGAGATTCTGTCTCCTCGTTTTAAAATAACCGCAAGCGCACGGTCGTTCGATGTAGCACTTGAGGGTCGGTCCACAGGGACAGGTGGTTCTTTTGGTTATGACACTTCTACACGAATGGATCAAAAGATTTATGGATTTTGAGTGAGTTGTGTGAACTAATTATATTAAAAGAAAGGTGAAGCACCTAGGATCGAATCCCCTAAACGAGCATCAAGCGGACAATTTTGATCTCCATATCAGTTTGTATTACACACCAAATCTCTACGTCTAAGAGGCACATTAATTCTGGACACTAGATTTAAGCATAAGCTATTATCCTGTTACATGGTCCATCAAAGATGAATTAACTAATTTAAACAGATAACATGAATGCAACAGACCCTAAGCATGGACCATTAACCCCCGATACATAGCCTGTCAAATATCCAGTTATTCTAGAAATTAATTCCTAAAAGTAGTAGGTCAATTGGTGTGCATACGTCATAAATAGGAGACTGACTCAGTCCACAAGAATTAAGTCTAAGTTCATCTCCCCTAAGCGCTTGCAAGGAATTTAGCCACACATAATCACCATCTCAATGAAATATTCTAGACAATGAAGCATAATTGAATCGAATAATTAATTTCAATTGCTTAAGTAGCTAACTACTCTAGATAAACAATAAATTGTCAATCTACTAATCAGTTACTCACTAGATAAGTTAACTGCACTACTTACAGAAATTAATCAAATTAATTACAACTAATTAATCAAACCCAAAATTTTACTTACCTGGAGACAATTTCAGTTGCATTATTTTGCTATTCTTGTATAGGCTGAATCACCACATCAGAAACTTTCAGCCAACCAAATCCTCCTGCACTTGAATGACGCGCGCGCTCCCCTTGGACCCCACTATCTTTGGCCTTACCCACATGCAAATTAAGACAATCAAAATCTGTTGCTTCTTGCTTTATGTAGCAGGCCTCCAAAGGAATAATAGCATCCAGTGGTTGCTATAAGAATTCTGATAGAAGCCTTGTCGTCTTCCCCGTGCGCGTGAGTCGAGGCGAACTCGAGCTTTGCACGCCAAAGGCTTGGTTAAAAATCCAATAAAAGAAAAAAAATCCGAGCACCAATCAGAACTCCCAATCGCATGCCAACAGAGACGAGAGAACAGGGATGAATCTCATTCAGGTAAAAAAAAAAAAAAAACGAAATGTGCCTTGAAACTGGAAAAAAGAAGGTCTGCGGCCAAAATCCGGCCAAAAATATATATCCCCCGCAAACCCTAGCCTTGCATGTATATTTATAGGTAGGGTTTGGCTATTTTATATGAAAATCCAAATTAGTTATAAAATTACAAGGAGAATCATTAAATTAATTTTGCACTTTTGCATCTCTGACTATTTTGTGTTTAAGCCCCTGACTTTTGCAAAATTGCGTTTTTTCCAACTGGCCTCGAACTCTTCTGAGTTGATCGTAAATTTCTTTGATCTCAGTTTTAGACGTTGATCCCAGCAATGTCAAGCCTCCTATCTCGCCTTCAACTGCTTTTAATGCGCTTTACGGTCTCGAAAGAGTCTTTTGTGGTCCAGTCTTCTCCTGATAACTTTGTCTGTAAAATAGACTAAAAATACCCGAGTAGCATTATTTATAAACAAATGATAGATAAATATGGGTATGAAAATGTGACAAAATCATGCTGATCAACTCCCAACCCTCAGGTCAAACTCCCCTACACATACCTGATGGCCTAGTATGTTATGCACTGCCCTTCACTGATGATAGCAGTGTCTCCCTCAGAGGGCTTCGTCCCTTTCGTGCAGCAGTTGAAAAGCTTGAACTGGTCACAATATTACATATTCTATGTTCGAAAAGCTATTTTGAGCAGCTCAAGTTATCAACTCGACTGATGCTTCCCCAAGATCCCTGATGCCTCATACGGGGACAAGTTTACCGACCTTGCTGTCCTGGACGAGTTCACATGGCTACCTTCCAAAGTCTTCTGGTGGCTCAACAATATTTGACTCAGATACTTGATCTTCCGGCAAGGTGATTCCTACACGATCGAGCCTTACATGCCCAGCCGTCTTGCCAGGCAGTTCGGTTATGATCAGCTTTATGTCGGCAACTCCAACACTGGCCTTTGCTTCAGCGGTAATCTGTTTGAAGGCGCCCGAGCATGGTACTATGGAGTAGCTGGGGAGACAAGGGCCGTCTTTAGTCTCTCTTGTAAAATGTCCAATTGCTATATGAGTTTCAGCTTTTATATGTGGTACTCTATTTCCAGCAGGGTACTCGATTTTGGAATGAATTCATCTTGTATTAAGAGTATCAAGTCTTCATACAAAGCCAAGTTGGGTTCCAAGGGCAGTCAGATGCGGGGGATGAGTGAATACATGGAAGCCGAGAAGGAGACCGAGAGGGAGGCCAGGAAGGAGGCTAGTAGAACAGAGGCAGCTCCAAGGTTGGAGTCCGGAGTAGGAGCTGCTGAGGAACAGTACACTAGGAGGACTCGACAATCTATGCTTAAGTGCCCCAGGCTTCTACTTCCAAAGGTAAACCTAGATAGAAGAAGACAAGAATAGGGTTCTGAGGCTGCAGCTTTAGTACAGGTGCCCGAGATAATCCCCTCTGGTGTATAGGAGCAGAAAGAAGAAGAAGAAGAGGCAGTATCAGCTCTACATCCCCGGGGTTTCCGTAGTAGGGGCTCATAGTCCTGATGGAAGTAAAACCTGCAGGCCAGTCTGTGGTGACCGAAGGGGCGATGGCTACAGAACCGTTGGCCCCGAAAGTGACAGAGGAGGGTTGAAGTTGAAATCCTAACTCAACTGGGAGTTTCAACTCAGCTGGAAGTCCCCTCGGCTCAAGAAGAAAGGGTGGAGGTGTAACAACCGGGCTCTCCTAGCATCTTTAACTTCTCAGATTGCGGAGCCCAGTCCTACTACTGGGATTCTCAGTGGTAAAGCCCTTGCCACCAAGGCCTCCTTCATTCAAGTGCCATCTTCATCATCCGAGGAACATGTTGACTTCTTATGGACGAATACAGCTTCAGTGATAAGCCTGCTCCTTCTGACACCAGTAAGTATTCGCACATCTCTGAGGAAGATATGCAGGTGGATGTCCCTGCAACGGCTCCGCCATCAGGAGAGATCGGCGCCATCGGGGGTATTTCATCTATCCTACTTAATCATTACTCCATAGATTTAGATAAACATTATTTTAACGCTTTGTTTGAATGTCACCTACAGGAGTTGCTTTTAGTGCTGAACCTGTGACCTCCACCCACATCGAGGAGATGATTGAGGAACTGGTCTAGCCAGGGGGCCTTGATGTTCCTGCTACTGGCACAATTCCTGAGAGTACAACCACTGTGACCGGGGAACCCTAGTCCCAGAGTAGCTTATCGAAGGATCTACCATCTTTGGGTCCTCAGCTTTGTAAGAGAATAAATATTCCCTATATACTCCTATTCTCATTGTTATTGATAACATGGTCTTTATAATTGCAGAGAGTACCGAGGTGGCTCAAGTGGAGGTACCTTTGGTAAGTACTGACACAAGAGACAGCATACTTCAAACTTCAACAGATGAACCAAGTCTTGTAAAGTCTACTCCTGTAGCTGTTACACCGAAAGCTGCCACAGGTACAGTCCCAGAGATGCCAGTCACAACTTTGGCGCTGAAGGAACTTGCTATTAGCCTTGCCCTAGCGCTAAGTGAAATGGCTTCTGCCCTTACAGACACCGTTCGCACAATTATAGAAAGAAGGTCTGAAAGCGCGTCGGTAGAGTTAGCTCCAGCCATGGACATCATGGAAGAATTGGCTCATCAGATGGTCCAACAATTCTTCACTTCAATGAAGTCTTGCATCAAGTTGGTTCCGAGAGAAGTTCCTTCGAGTTTGCCTGGATGCTCCTTGAAAACCAAATCAAAATATTCGTCATACTGGAGGTTCGAATCAGGCTAAGGCATATCTGACACTAGTCGAGCAATTGGAGATATGCTTGAACGAACTAAGGACCCTGGAAAAGGCTAATGTGATGGATGAGGCCCGGCTGATGCTAAACAAGCTTCTCGCTACTCAAGAACGCGAATGGAATTAGATCGAGAAGCAAAGGGCTGAGGAGACCCAACACTTCAACGAATTCCAGGCCAGCTACCATAGATCGGTTGATGATTCCAGAGAATCTGAGGTCATCATCAAGAATAAATAGTAAGTCATAACCAATGCTCAATAGCAATTGCCAAGGTACAAGGCTTGATTCAAGTTAATGAGCAGAAACTTGCTGCTGCCAAGAAGAGGCTGGAAGAGCTAGAGGTCGCTGAGAAGCAGGTTCAAGAATATCTCACTGCTCATTCTTCCAAGCTGGAACTCTTCAAGCACAACTTGCTATGAAGAAATTCCTATCCGAAGAAGAATTGAGAGTTCAAGATTTTGTTGAAGTTGAGAGAACCTGCCAACATGAGATTCAGCGCCTCTGGGACCAGATTCACTCTCTTGCTGAGCGAGCTTAGCCCTCTTTGTATCTCCCTATTTTTTTAACACTCCATTTATCAAATAAGAAAGTGTTTGTCTTACTTTTATCATTTTGATATAAGTAATAAAAGTTATCAAATTTTGTCTTATCTTTATTCATTCTTTTGTGTTTGAGAATTAGACAGACTCCTTGTTGTGTGGGAGAACGTAGCTCTCACAGATGCGGTTATTGCATTAAACAAGTAAGGACGCGAAGGACGTGATTCTTGCTTGTTGTAAAATGCGAGCCTCGCTTGGTGAGAAGGTGCGCGATTGAGACGAGATTCTTGGCCATTCTGGAGATGCAGTCCTTAGCCGTTTGTTGAGACGCGGCTCAGAGTTTTAAGGGAGATGCGGCTCTCAGGCGGTGAAGGGACGCAACCCTTGGCTATCAAAGAGACGCGTTCTTTAATTTGCTGAAGAGGACGCGGCCCTCGGCGATGGAAGAGACGCAGTCTTCAATTTGTTGAGGGGATACGGGCCTCGGTTGTCGAAGAGACGTGACCTTCAATTTGCTAGAGGGGACGCGACCTTTGGTTGGTTAAGGGACGCGACCTTCAACTTGTTGGAGGGGACGCGACCCTCTGTTTTGTGAAGGGATGCGGCCTTCAAAATGTGGCCCTTGAAATGTCACTTGCAGTTGTAGAGATGCAGTTCTGAGGATACGACTCTGCATGCATGAAGATCTCGCTAGATCTTTCAAGGCAACCAGCGACAACGGTTGGGGACGCGTGTCCGGATTGAAATCCAAATGTCGTTGGGATTTTTCAGGATAAATATTCACATGCCTTACTTAGACTGGATTTGAGATTCGTGCCGCAAATTAAAGCTATTAATTGGCCTTTAAGAATGGCTTTGATTTTATGCTATTAATTAAGGCCATTAGCTAGCCTATAAATAGGCCGTGAACCGCTCAATCATTCATCTTGACTGTTTTCCTTCACGGGCATGTATTTTGAAGAACTTTCAGAGTTCTTAGAATGTCTTCTTCTCCGGGCATGCATCTTGAAGAACTTTCAGAGTTCTTAAAAGAACCCAAAGCTTTAATGTTTTCTCGTAATTTTCTTCGAAGACTATCACTATTAAGTAATTTCAAAATTAAAAAACATTTCCTCTGGTGCTTTTATGGACGTATCTTGACGGATGATGTCCGCCCTCCAGAAAACTTTTCTTCAGGTAGGAAATGGCTTTTGCCATTACCATTCATGATGAGGCTCTGTTTTCTTGAAGCTCTGTCATCACCGATTATGAAGAGACTCTGTCTTTTGATCTCTTTCTGAAACTTCTGAAAACTTCTTTTCGAAGTTTAGATAGTCGATTTGAGATCCACACGTCCATGATTTGCAAATGTGATTCTCATATTAATTGATGAAACACGAGCTTGTTGACTTTTGAGTAAGTTTTGCATCTTTTGATATCTTTAGATGTAAGCGTGGTGAACTTTGCGTCTTGAAGCCTCAAATGCGGGTCTCGCGTATAAGACTCGTGCCTGAATTTCATGACTTAGATTTTTTTTAAAAGTCTGCGCCCTTAATATATGTTTGGTGTTTCGATCATCAGACACGATGTTGGAACTTGCTTTTGATGATACATTTGTGAAGACGTATCATTGGAGCTCTATCTTACAAGCCTATTCAAGAGTTCTATATGATCAAGACTTCCAAAGAGAGTTGCTATTGATGTGTATTGTAATGGTTAATAGTATGTTAAAAGCCTTGAAACACATACACACATCATTACCAACTTAGTCGACTTATACCTTTTCATAGTCGACTTATACATGGTATAGTCGACTTGACATTTTCCCTAGTCGACTAACATTTGTCCTGCATATATACCAACTCTCTGTTGGTCACTATTAGTCGACTTAACAGTCTTTCTAGTCGACTACTAACCTGATGTAGTCGACTTATCCATTGTTCTGGTCGACTCGTTTCAGTTTCTAGAAACTTATCCTGTGTTTTCAACTTGACCTAGTCGACTTGGTCTCTTTGTAGTTTACTAATCCAGTGTAAATTGCCCAACCTAGTCGACTAACCTCCTACCCCAAGTCCACTAATGACAGTTTCTAACTGTTGGACAGTTTCTGTTTTCTGGTGTTTTATCCAACGTTATCCAACGATTATATATTCAAATTTGTCTTAATAACTACCCTAACTAATTATAGAGTTCAGCTATAAATAGGGTTGTTATCTTAGGCTAAAACACCAATCCAAATCAAAAGTTTTCTGACCAAAAACTCTGTCAAAATTTTGGTTTTTTGAAAACTTGTTTCCACTTTCTGTTTCTTCACCAATTCCTACTCTATTGTGGAGATTTCTGAAAGTCCACCTATAATAGCCCTTGTCCACGATCACATACAGATTCAAGGCTTATAGGATCATTTGTAATCACTCAAATAGGAGCATTGTACAAGAGCGTCTTTGGGTTGAAGAGAGTTTGTACAAGGTGTTGTGGTCTTCTTGGTTGTAAGAAGAGTTGTACACATTGGCAAAGGGGATTTGTCAAGTGGTGTGCAAGGTGTTAATTTTGAGTGTACAAAGTCAAAGGATAAAGAAAAATCTCAAGCGGGTGGCTTGGGGACTGGATGTAGGTCACGAGGACCGAACCAGGATAAATCTCTTGTGTTTGTGTTTGCTTTACTTTCTGAGATATAATTTTCTTATATTGCAAATACTTTATTTCTGTAACACTAATATCTTTGTTTGAGTGTTGAAGTGTATTTTAGATCTAACAATTGGCATCATCTCGGGACCAACAATTGGTATCAGAGCCCGGCCCGGCATACAAGCCTTGCATACTCAGTCAACAACTATACAAGGATGGCAACAGAGTTTCCTTCGTCACAATTCAAAGAAGGACATTCTACACAACGTCCACCGCTATTTGACGGATCCAACTACAACTATTAGAAGTGTAGAACGAAGATCTACTTGCAATCACTCAACTACGAACTATGAAACATTGTAGAAGCATCGTACACCAAGCCAACAACCAACTACACCGCGTGGAGTGATGATCAAAAAAGAATGCAAACCTTGATGCCAAAGCGATGAATGCATTATTCTGTGCCTTAACAAAGAAGAATTCAACCGTGTGTCAACAGCCACTTCTGCAAATCAAATATGGCACACTCTATAGGCAACACATGAAGGCACAAATAAAGTTAAGGAATCCAAAATTTATTCTTGTCCACAGGTTTGAACTTTTCAAAATAAAGGAGAATGAAACCATCTCAGAAATGGTTACAAGATTCACCGACATAACAAATTCCTTAGCATCCCTTGGAAAGGAATACACCCAAGTTGAAAAAGTTTGCAAGATCTTTCGTGCACTCACACCAGACTAGGAGAAGAAGATAACTGCAATAGAAGAAGCGAATGATCTCTCAACAACGTCGTTAGAAAACCTTATTGGTAATCTAATGGAATATGAAGTGCAACTCGAAGACAGAAAGAAGGATGAACAATAATCTCTCTCAAAGAAGAAAGAACTTGCCTTCCATGCATCCTCAGACACGGACAATTCAGATGACGATGAAGAGAGATGGCAATGCTTTCAAGAAAATTCAGAAGATTCTTGAAGTAAGGTAAGTTTAAATGTTTTAATTGCAATAAAACAGGCCATATGAAGAAGGATTGCCCATTTCTCAAAAACAAAGGTAAATTCAAGAGCAAAAAGTTCAGAAAGAAGAAAGACTACCAAGCATCATGGGAAAATAGTGATTCCTCTTCATCTGATGAAGAAGAAGCCACTGAACATGCCAATATCTGTTACATGACCTAGAAGAAGATGAGGTACAATTTTCTGAACTCTTAGATGCATTTCAAGAATTATACAATGATCTTAAAATGAAAAGATAAAGAATAAAGTTTTGACAAAGAAAAATGAAAATCTTTTCAAAGAAAATTCTTGTTATACTTCTCAAATTTCTTCTATAAATTTTCAAAAAGATGATTTTGAAAAAGTAATATCATCATTGAAAAAAGATAATGAGAATTTATTACAAAATAATGTTTTATTGAAAAGAGAAACTATGTCTTTAAATGAAAGAATTTCTGTATTAGATAAAGACATGTCAATTTTTAAAATGAAGTATGAAGAAATTTTGAAAAATGTGACTAAATTTAATCAAGGAAAAGAAAAGTTAAATGATTTATTATCGTATCAAAAGATGTCACATAATCATTATGGTCTTGGATTTTTTGAAAAATCTACATATGTTAGTAATTCATATAATTCTTTTGTGAAAAGAAATACTGATATTGTTTCAAAAAGAATTAAGAACAAGTTCATATGGATTCTTAAAAACTTAAGCATTATTGATAAAAATACTTGTATTGCATCATACATACATGATATATGTAATTCATGCAATTATGTGTATACTAACAGATGAAAACTAAATTCAAATTAGGTTTGGTCTCCTAAAGGTTAATGTTTTGATCTTATAATGATTGGTACCATTCTAATGTCTATCTTTCAGGTACCATAGAAAAAGTTTGTTAAGAAAAATATTTCAAGATATATATTTTTTGCAGGGGGAGTGATAGGTAGTAAAAAATGCATAATTGTCATCACATTTACTATCACATTTTCATATTTATTTATATAATCATGCACTATTACTAATATTTTGTTATTTAATGTGTGCAGGCTTGAGTGTTTTAAATAAAGAATAAAAGACTAAATGAAGCCCAAAAGCCCATGTCCAAGCCCATGTCCAAGCCCAAGTGCAAAAGTGCAATTACAAAATGTCAAAAGTGCAAATACAAAGTGCAAATGTTGCAAATACTAAAAAGAGGGAAAGGATAGAATTCTATTCAACCCTAAATACTTGGTGGATGAGGATAAATAAGAGTGCAAGGATGAAATTCGTTTTGGAAGAGATTTGAATTTAGGGTATCTTGATTTCCAAGTTATCCCGAAATCTCAAATTAAAGAGTCGAGATGTCAGATCAAGACGGATATGCCCAGGTGAACAGACCAGATGAGGCCACGCGCGAAAGGGCGCGGCCAGGGATAATGCTTTGGCCGCGGAAACACGGTAGAGCCGCGTTTCCGCGGCCGTATGGATGAGGATGACAACCAGATTTTGAGGTTGTGTTTCACCGGGACTCTACTTCCTTCTGAGCCTATAAATACCCCTGCAGACGCAACAGAGAGGGCATCCAGAGACGAGGAGATTAGGGTTTCTTTAGCTTTTTCTTTAAATTTCTGCAAATTGTAATTTCGTTTTAAGCACATTGTGGAGAAGAAGGAGCTTTGTATTTGAAGGATATTTTCGAATAAAGGTTACCTCTTTGCCCTTTCAATTACTGTCTTTTAATTTGGTTTTTCTCTGCGATTTTGTTTTGTTTTTCTTTCTTTTTGCAATCCTTCTTATTAAACAAACATAAAAAAAAGGATAAATTGAAAAGATAAAAAAATGATGAACTAATTCCTTATTGTGGTTTGCTGAATTCTTAAACAACCCTAGAGCAGTTAAGAATTGATCGGATTGATAACACTTTTTAGAAACCCTAGGTTCAAGGTAAAGTGCTTGAAGATTAAATTGATGACTAGCTTTCTAATCTAGGTTACACCTTTAAATAATTCTTCACACTTCATACTTAAGAACTTTGACAGCGTAACTTCAAGGTAAAACTTCTCTTACGCCGTACTTAGATGTTAGGATGAAAACGTGTTGGATTTTTAGAAGTGCAAACTAGTAAGATTCTAAAATCTTTTTCTCTTGCTTGCATTTTCTCTAATAAACCTAGGATAGATTTCATGTATTTCAAAATGATGTTCAATATCCTTAACTTGCACTATGGGTTGTGGTAGAAGATCAGTAAAACCACATCTTTTAATCATATATATTTCAAATCTAATCTCTCCTTTGTCTTATTTGAAGCATACAGAGAAATCGTCCGAAAAGCTTGCATCGCATCCATCCTTGTGGATCGACCCGCTTTGGCCCTTGCTGCAGCGGATAGCATTGAGACTGAGAATCCTAACTTTAATCTTTTTCTTTTTAATTCTCAATTTCAATCAGGAAGAACACATATTTTTGTATATCTGTTATAACCTCTTTTCTACAGGGGGAGAACATATTTTCTGCAGGGGAGAACATATGACATATTTTCTGCAGGGGAGTATTCATGCACACAAAGTGTCATCATCAAAAAGGGGGAGAATGTTGGAACTTGCTTTTGATGATACATTTGTGAAGACATATCATTGGAGCTCTATCTTACAAGCCTATTTAAGAGTTCGACATGATCAAGACTTCCCAAAGAGAGTTTCTATTGATGTGTATTGTAATGGTTAATAGTATGTTAAAAGTCTTGAAACACGCACACATCATTACCAACTTAGTCGACTTATACCTTTTTATAGTCGACTTATACATGGTATAGTCGACTTGACATTTTTCCTAGTCGACTAACATTTGTCCTGCATATATACCAACTCTCTGTTGGTCACTATTAGTCGACTTAACAGTCTTTCTAGTCGACTAATAACCTGATGTAGTTGACTTATCCATTATTCTGGTCGACTAGTTTCAGTTTCCAGAAACTTGTCCTGTGTTTTCAACTTGACCTAGTCGACTTGGTCTCTTTTGTAGTTGACTAATCCAGTGTAAATTGCCCAACCTAGTCGACTAACCCCCTACCCAAGTTCAATAATGGCAATTTCTGACTGTTGGATAGTTTCTGTTTTCTGGTGTTTTATCCAACGTTATCCAACGATTATATATACAAATTTGTCTTAATAACTACCCTAACTAACCATAGAGTTCAGCTATAAATAGGGTTGTTATCTTAGGCTAAAAACACCAATACAAATGAAAAGTTTTCTGACCAAAAACTCTGTCAAAATTCTGGTTTTCTGAAAACTTGTTTCCACTTTCTGTTTCTTCACCAATTCCTACTCTATTGTGAAGATTTCTGAAAGTCCACCTATAATAGCCCTTGTTCACGATCACACACAGATTCAAGGCTTATAGGATCATTTGTAATCACTCAAAGAGGAGCATTGTACAAGAGCGTCTTGGGGTTGAAGAGAGTTTGTACAAGGTGTTGTGGTCTTCTTGGTTGTAAGAAGAGTTGTACACATTTGGCAAAGAGAATTTGTCAAGTGGTGTGCAAGGTGTTGATTTTGGGTGTACAAAGTCAAAGGATAAAGGAAAATCTCAAGCGGGTGGCTTGGGGACTGGATGTAGGTCATGAGGACCGAACCAGAATAAATCTCTTGTGTTTGCGTTTGCTTTACTTTCTGAGATTTAATTTCCTTTTATTGCAAGTACTTTATTTCTATAACGCTAATATCTTTTTTTGAGTGTTGACATGTATCTTAGATCCAACAGTTGGCATCATCTCGGGACCAACACGCGAGTCTTATGTTGGGCTGTGCATTCGGATTCATATTTTCTGTCTTTTTAGGATTTAACCCTCGGGTTTTTCCTTCTTGCAGGTCTTGGCCATATCGATGGTACTGGCTCCGGTGTCTTTACCGCGTCCATTGAGGTAGACATGAAATGACCAGTTCGTTCAATTGATGACTACTTAAGAAGTCAAAACTTCTGTCCAAGGGCGACGAAGATCCGCGTGATTCTCGATACACATCAAGACATTATTAGGCATTATGCACCAGTAAGGTCTCGAATCCTTCTAGATTACAACGAGCATGGCGCATTTGAAGGTCACGGGAAAGAGGACGTCACCAGAAAGGTCCCGGATCCTCCCTTCACCAATCTTGGTCAAAGAAGTGACCACGACGAAAAGCCCATGCTCATTGGATGACTTTCTAGTGGCGAAACCTCGCATTAAATGAAGGATTACGGCCTTGTGAAGACCTTCACAGCAGTTGGCCGGGTGGAATCAGAATGCTCCCTTGCATGTCGACCTCGAGAAGCACCATTGTCCTCAAGAGGAGAGGAAGTTGATCTGCTGTTCCTAGCCACGTCAAGAAGATGAACTTCGTGTATCTTCAATGTTTCAAGGAGTGAGTGCAACCTTTCACCGAGCAAGAGGGACTTCTTTGTACTCCTTTATTATAACACTCAATCTTATTGGATAAGAGAGCATTTTGTATCACTTTCACATTTTTGAATATCAATAAAAATGACATTGTTCTGCCTTCTTATTTGTCTTGACTTCCTTTTTGTATTGAAAATCAGACAAGTGAAAGCGATTACTTTTGATTTGCTAGAGGTGTGATATTTAACTTAGCAACTCAAAGTTGAAAAATTCCATTTAAGGAATTTAAAAAGGTTACTTCAGAGGTGTGATGTTAACTTGATAGGAGATAGAATTTGCAATATGAAGCAAATTAGATTGTCAAAGGTATGATATTAACATGACAAGGAGTTGAATGCTAGAGGTGTGATATTAACTTAGCATTTAATGTTTCTCATTTTTAGTGGAGAAAAATTGAGAGAATCGCTGTCATAAATGAGTATTTAACTTAACAGGGATTCATATTGCGATATGAGCAATTGGGTTAGAGATGTGGTGTTAACTTGACTAGGAAAATCTGCGATTTGAGTAGTTTGTGGACCTACCATTCTATAAATGAGAATGACAAATATGGATAAATCCATTAAGGATTTTGAAGGAATTAAAGCCAGAGGTGTAATGTTAACTTGACGGTGCAAACTAGACTTGTAATTGAACAAGTTTGATGGACTTGTTATTCTATGGAAGAGAATAACAAGTGAAGTTTTCACTCCGCAGGGGATTGCGATTGAGTCTATCATCACAGGTTTAGTACTAATGTAACTAAAACTCAGTTAAGGATTAGAGAAAACACTGTTAAAGGTGTGATATTAACTTAATAGTGATTTTAAGTGGACCTGCCATTCTATTGACGAGAATAACAAGTGAGGACTAGACCCGTCAGAGATCTGAGTGTTTCTTTACCGCCAAAGGTGTGATATTAACTTAATGAATTGGATTAATTCTTGTCAGAGGTGTGATATTAACTTGATAAGGATGTGAGCTAGAGGTGTAATGTCAACTTAGTCCCACAAGAATTTCAGTTTCGTTAGGAAAACTGAAGATACCACTGCCATAGGTGTAGTGTTGAACTTAACAGTGGAGACAAAGCTAGAGGTGTAATTTTGAACTTAGCATAGGTCACCTCGACTTTGATGCGGAAGCTCAAGGCAAGGTCATTATCATAGGTATAGTGTTAAACTTAACAATGAACCAGATGCTAGAGGCGTAATGTTTAACTTAGCATCGCTCATCTCAGCTTATGGAAGCCTGAGGGGAGTGACTGTCAGGGGTGTAATGCTAACTAGATGGCAACTTGATTACTGTTAGAGGTGTAATATTAACATGATAAGAGTTGGTTTGCGATATGAGCAATTTCGAGGACTTGCCATTCTATTGAGGAGAATTGACAAGTGAAGTTTGGATTATCAGAGATGTAGCATTAACTGACAATTTTGAAGACTTGTGCTCCATGTAAGGGAGTCGTCAAGTGAAAGTTCGTACTTACCAAGGAGTATTGAAACTTTTCACTATTAGAGGTGTGATGTTAACATTACAGTGATTGAGTTTGTGGACCTACCACTCCAAGGGAGGAAATTGGTAAGGGTTTTTGTGAAAAATATAATGAATTATCAGAGGTGTAATATTAATTTGACAATCATTGAATTTTTAGGGGTATTGATAGGTTTGCTGGTTGCAAGAATGAAAGTGAAAGGAATTACCGTGTAGCTTTGGGCTAACGGGTCGTGTTCACGAAAAGGAATGCGATGAAAGCTTTTCAGTGTTTATTTTGAAAGCTAAGAATGGTGCTATTTTTTTTAGTTGAAAAGATAATAGAAAGAAGGGAAAGGATTAAAAGAAAAATTGCAAATTTGGAATGGTGTTAGTTTTTTTAAGTTGAAAAGATAATGGAAAGAAGGGAAATGATTAAAAGAAAAATTGCAAATTTGGAGAAGGCTTTGGAAAAGGTGATTTAAAAAGCTTTGAAAGGTGATTTAAAAAGCTTTGAAAAGTGATTTGTTGTTTTTAATATAAGAAGGAGAAGATCTGGCTCACTAATTTTTAACTCAACTTGTACTTATCTCAAGAACATTTGGGTGCATCATTTTTATCATAAGCAAAAAACTTTTAGCTTCTTTTAATGTCCAAGTAAAACAAATAAGATAGTTTCATTTAAATCTTAAGCCCTTTCGTTACAAATCATTAAAAGAGAATGTTAAACTATCAAGCGCGAAGAAGTAAGTATGGAATAAAAACAGTTCAAAAATATTTGTGCTTTGAAAGTCCAAGTTTAAAATAAAGACTTCCTCATGTGCTTTCAAGAACGAAGTTTAACTAAGGTACTTTTTGATTCAAAAAGTGTTGCTTTCATGAAAATCAGTCAAGAGAGAGGTGATAGACGAGATCAATTAGTGAGCCCAGAAAACGATTTAGCTACTCATTATGAACTGAAAACAAATAAGAGAATGACAATTGAACATGAACATACCGAATTCGAGTTGAGTTGAATAAGCAAGTAGAAGCTCCTTTGATTGTCACTTTAAAGACGAATTACATACTCAATTCCACTCTTCTCTCTTTGCTGGTCTAAACCTAAAAAAAAATAAATAGGAGATACAACTTCTCCGAACTATCTAACAATGCTCCTAAAACCCTAAAGAATAAATGTAACGCCCCGATCCCAAGGATAAGGAGACGTTATGGCGACGTACATACGCGAGGTGAAAACACACTCACGCGTACGTTGAGCCTCAGTACAGGACATAGTCTCCATATACACAAGAGTTCCAGCAAGAAATAAGTACAAGAATACCTGCAGAAAGGGGTTAGGGATCATGACAGATATAAAAACAGGGATAAATAAGATAACAGAAAGAAATCACTAAGATACCTATGAAGGGTCTCGAGGGTAAAGTCTCCTATGTGAATCCAATGAACTAACTGACAAACGATAACTCGGATCTCCAACCTGGGCACGCAAACCCAGGGTCGTCAGAAAGAGACCTAGTGAGTGGTAAAATAAAGGAGATAGTAATACATACGATAGTAATACAAGCACGATAATAATATATAATACCTGATGTTATGCTAGTGATACCATATAATAAGTATAAACATGTTATCACCGAGTCATGTCTTTAGTCGTATCCCGTTTAGATAGTAAATAAGGTTGTCTAGTGGTGACGTGATAGAAGTGAGCATGCAGATGGGCATATGTAAGATAACCATTATGCGGTGTTGTGCATAGACAGTAATGATGTCTGCAAGGTATACAGAAAATATATGCAAGATAACCATAATGCGGTGTTGTGCATAGACAGTAATGATGTCTGCAAGGTATACAGAAAATAGAAGATATGCAATGCAGTGCATACATGTACAGAAGTAGTAGGCCACCACAGAATGTGTAATATGTACCAGGTAAAGTAACAAAGTATACATGTAACATGATAGCGGATAAATGATCAGGAATAGTAACAAGTACAACTGAACAATAGTATACATGTAGCAGGCAAGTCATGTTGTTTATACAATAGTAGCAATCAGTACCACCCGGTATTTTAATCAATCTCTTCCAGTGTCCCATACCACTGGCAGTTCATACTGGAGCCCACACTCCAGTCGAACCCATCTGGACATGGCCTACGAGTACCATTATCTATATGAGAGAATGACCAAATAACAAGTGTTTTCGATGTCACTATTGTGTATACTGTTTTATTATGTTAATTGGAAACCCATGGTCGAGGAGCTCTTATCGGGTAGGTGTATCCCGTGCATACCCGGGATCACGGCCTTAAACAAACCCTGGCTGCTGAGACCAGGGCCCTCCGCTAAGAGGGGAACAATAATCAAGTAACGGGAGCTCATGGAGCAATTGGTATGTAGCACTACCGTCCTCTGCAGTGGGAGAACAATATGGATCTAGTACATCACCCGATAAGATCTAATCAACCGTCAAGTCTCCCCCATACCATACCCAAGTTAGCTTTATGATCTGATATGTCAAGTATACAATGTAACAAGAACAAATTCAGTACACGATACGGGTAACATGATAACCGGACCTGAGCTCTGTTGATAGCATAGAACAATATAACGGGAAACGGGAACAATATAACAGGAAATGGGAACAATAGATGTGGGATTCCACATATCGCATATCAACAACTCTCATGTCGAGTAACGGGAATATCAATATCAGTAACGGGAAACAATCGTATAATAGGAATACAGGGATAACATGGAACAATAATACGAACGGGAATCTATATGACAAGAATAAAGAAACCATACATGCATGTGTAACAGGGATATGGAAACATGACATGCATGTGTAACAGTGATATGTAAACATGACATAACGGTAACAATAATATGAAATGCGGTAGTCCGTGCATTGTCTATCCGTGTACCAGTGGAATATCTATGTGTAGCAAGAATCTGTGTAATATCTCTGTGATAGTGCATGTAATAACCATGATCAGTGCATCCATGTAACGAGGATATCGATCTAACATGACGGTATCCAGTGTACTATTGTCTCCGTATATCAGTAGGTCACAAACATATGTAATGGTGAGACGTGTACATGAAACTACATGAAAATGACATGCAATACCGATATCTAGTGTAACCGATATCTACATGCACTACGGTGCTTAGTGTACCAGTGGGTCGGTAAGGGTGACAGTAGAATAGTGACAAGATCCCGTATAATGAAGTACGCGTGTCTTGGTATCCAAGTAGCAGTAGTGTGTAACTATAATAGTTATCCATGCAGTGGCAATGTCTAGTGATTCTTTAATTGATCATCTAGCTTAGTGTCTATGTTTACTCACATTGTATACAGATTCTTATTACAAAACTTGACGTTTCTCGAGTTAAGTTATTAATTTAACAGTGCTAGTGCTTAACCCATAATTACGGTTTCATAACGAAAGCTAAACATGAATAAATAAATAAATATAATTTAGAAAAAGAAAACACTCACAAACTAACTATGGGAAGGTAGCCCTCTTTCCCACGATCACAACGGATCCTGAATCGTCCAAATCGGAGTCCGGATGCTCCCGATATCGCCCGAATACTTTATTGGGTTTGATGCGGGTTGGGCTCATAACGGGTCGGGTTTGGATCCATTACTCAAACCCGTCACTTAAATGTAATGGGTAATGGGTTAACGGGTGTAATGGGTAGTAAGTGTTTATTGGTTAATGGGTTTGGGTAAAAACCCAAATCCAACAAAGGACAAAGCAACAGCAGCAGCAGCAGCTTGCTGCTGCTGTGCTTCCTGCGCGGGCCGGCGCCGCCGGCCAGCTCCCGGCCGCCGGCGACGGCTCAGGCTCCGGCCTACCGAGAGAGAGAGAGAGAGAGAGAGAGATAAAGAGAGAGAGAGAGAGAGAGAGTGAGAGAGAATTAGGGGGAGAGTTTACAGGAAAAGGAGAGAAGAAGAAGAAGAAGAAGAAGAAGTAGGGAGGAAAATAGAAGGAGAAGGGGCAGCGCGGACTGGGGGTCGCGGCGGCCGGCGGCGGCTGTGGCGGCCGGCGACACCTGCGGCAGCTTCAGGGGCCTAGCCTGGCCGCTGGCTCGGGTTAGCTCCCTCCCCCCTTTTGTTGGGTCGCACAGAGAGAGGGAGAAAGGTTAGAGAGAGAGAAGAAAGAGAGAGATAGATAGAGGAGAAAGAATTGAGAGAGAGGGAGAGGAGGTTTTAGAGAGAGAGAGTTGAGAGAGAGGGAGAGGATTTAAAGAGGGGGCTGCAGTATGGCGGTTGGGTTTAGGCGGTGGAGAAGAAGCGTGTGGAAGAAGGGAGAAGAGAAGAAAAGAAAAAGAGATAAAAAATAATATATTATTATTATTA
The DNA here is from genome assembly GCA_038442645.1 of Agave tequilana. Classification (NCBI taxonomy): domain Eukaryota; kingdom Viridiplantae; phylum Streptophyta; class Magnoliopsida; order Asparagales; family Asparagaceae; genus Agave; species Agave tequilana. The sequence continues at coordinate 40,078 of JAVJIF010027908.1, read as the reverse complement.
TATTGGCCCAAAATTCGACCAGCTCCGAATGGTGTCCAAAAATTACAAAAAATAAAGAATATTATTCTGAACCATAATATGAAAACAGTTTGAAGAAATTCAGTCTGGTTTGCCAATTAAAAATCCTGGAAGATATCGCCGGTACCGGGCGACACCGGTTGGCCCGATTTTCGATAAAATTCAGAAAAATCCCTAAAAATACCCTAACGTAACTAATACAATTCAAAGATACATGGTGAAAGCGGATTCTCAAAATACAACGCCATTTGTGAGATAAAAATCGTAAAGCCGATTATCGGTATCGGTCGACACCGACTACGGAGATAATCCAGAAAAATTTCAGAAAATCCTGAAAAATCTAAAATATTAGAAAATGATATTTGAAACTGATATCAGCTCAATCTGACTACCAAAAAGATCAAAGCAATATTATACGTCGTATCGCGTACTGATACTGTGATACGCACACGAGGGGTCAGGGGGTTACATTTCTCCCCACCTTACAAAAAAAATTCGTCCTCGAAATTTCAAATTAGGTGTGAGAACAATATTTCCAACCCCAAAGCCTAAATGTTACGGGTCCACGACACTTCCGCTGCGCACTCTGATATCTATAAAGAACTCAGGATGGAGAAGTAGTGTAGTGAACAAATACTAACGGATTGGAAGCAAGAAGATGAAAAGAAAGCAAGACGGAAATTAGATAGGCTAGTGGATAACTGGCAGGAAGGAAGAGAAAAGAGTCAAGGAATGAAGCGTTAATGACATGGTATTCTTGTACTCGTCGCTGGAATCCCCAAATTCAGATACAGATAAGCTTAAATCTGAATCGGATTGTACTGTTGGTAAGAGCCCGAGTATGGACCCAGGTAGTTACCCACACCAGGTGTGAACCTAGGCTCTGATACCACTATGTAACGCCCCGATCCCAAGGATACGGAGACGTTATGGCGACGTACATACGCGAGGTGAAAACACACTCACGCGTACGTTGAGCCTCAGTACAGGACATAGTCTCCATATACACAAGAGTTCCAGCAAGAAATAAGTACAATAATACCTGTAGAAAGGGGTTAGGGATCATGACAGATATAAAAACAGGGATAAATAAGATAACAGAAAGAAATCACTAAGATACCTATGAAGGGTCTCGAGGGTAAAGTCTCCTATGTGAATCCAATGAACTAACTGACCAAACGATAACTCGGATCTCCAACCTGGGCACGCAAACCCAGGGTCGTCAGAAAGCGACCTAGTGAGTGGTAAAATGAAGGAGACAGTAATACATACGATAGTAATACAAGCACGATAATAATATATAATATCTGATGTTGTGCTAGTGATACCATATAATAAGTATAAACATGTTATCACCGACTCATGTCTTTAGTCGTATCCCGTTTAGATAGTAAATAAGGTTGTCTAGTTGTGACGTGATAGAAGTGAACATGCAGATGGGCATATGCAAGATAACCATAATACGGTATTGTGCATAAACAGTAATGATGTCTGCAAGGTATACAGAAAACATATGCAAGATAACCATAATGCGGTGTTGTGCATAGACAGTAATGATGTCTGCAAGGTATACAGAAAATAGAAGATATGCAATGCAGTGTATACATGTACAGAAGTAGTAGGCCACCACAGAATGTGTAACATGTACCAGGTAAAGTAACAAAGTATACATGTAACATGATAGCGGAAAAATGATCAGGAATAGTAACAAGTACAACTGAACAATAGTATACATGTAGAAGGCAAGTCATGTTGTTTATACAATAGTAGCAATCAGTACCACCCGGTATTTTAATCAATCTCTTCCAGTGTCCCATACCACTGGCAGTACATACTGGAGCCCATACTCCAGTCGAACCCATCCGGACATGGCCTTCGGGTACCATTATCCAAACGAGAGAATGACCAAATTACAAGTGTTCCCGATGTCACTATTGTGTATACTGTTTTATTATGTTAATTGGAAACCCATGGTCGAGGAGCTTTTATCGGGTAGGTGTATCCCGTGCATACCTGGGATCACGGCCTTAAACAAACCCCTGGCTGCTGAGACCAGGGACCTCAGTTAAGAGGGGAATAATAATCAAGTAACGGGAGCTCAAGGAGCAATTGGTAGGTAGCACTACCGTCCCCTGCAGTGGGAGAACAATATGGATCAAGTACATCACCCGATAAGATCTAATCAACCGTTAAGTCTCCCTCATACCCAAGTTAGCTTTATGATCTGATATGTCAAGTATACAATGTAACAAGAACAAATACAGTACATGATATGGGTAACATGATAACCGGACCTGAGCTCTGTTGATAGCATAGAACAATATAACGAGAAACGGGAACAATATAACGGGAAATGGGAACAATAGATGTGGGATTCCACATATCGCATATCAACAGCTCTCATGTCCAGTAACGGGAATATCAATATCAGTAACGGGAAACAATCGTATAACAGGAATACAGGGATAACATGGAACAATAATACGAACGGGAATCCATATGACAAGAATAAAGAAACCATACATGCATGTGTAACAGGGATATGGAAACATGACATGCATGTGTAACAGTGATATGTAAACATGACATAACGGTAACAATAATATGAAATGTGGTAGTCCGTGCATTGGTCTATCCGTGTACCAGTGGAACATCTATGTGTAGCAAGAATCCTTGTAATATCTCTGTGATAGTGCATGTAATAACCGTGATCAGTGCATCCATGTAACGAGGATATCGATCTAACATGACGGTATCCAGTGTACTATTGTCTCTGTATATCAGTAGGTCACAAACATATGTAATGGTGAGACGTGTACATGAAACTACATGAAAACGACATGCAATACCGATATCTAGTGTAACTGATATCTACATGCACTACGGTGCTTAGTGTACCAGTGGGTCGGTAAGGGTGGCAGTAGAATAGTGACAAGATCCCGTATAATGAAGTACGCGTGTCTTGGTGTCCAAGTAGCAGTAGTGTGTAACTATAATAGTTATCCATGCAGTGATAATGTCTAGTGATTCTTTAATTGATCATCTAGCTTAGTGTCTATGTTTACTCACATTGTATACAGATTCTTATTACAAAACTTGACGTTTCTCGAGTTAAGTTATTAATTTAACAGTGCTAGTGCTTAACCCATAATTACAGTTTCATAACAAAAGCTAAACATGAATAAATAAATAAATATAATTTAGAAAAAGAAAACACTCACAAACTAGCTATGGGAAGGTAGCTCTCTTTCCCACGATCGCAACGGATCCAGAATCGTCCAAATCGGAGTCCGGATGCTCCCGATATCGCCCGAATACTTTATTGGGTTTGGATGCGGGTTGGGCTCATAACGGGTCGGGTTTGGATCCATTACTCAAACCCGTCACTTAAATGTAATGGGTAATGGGTTAACGGGTGTAATGGGTAGTAGGTGTTTATTGTGTTAATGGGTTTGGGTAAAAACCCAAACCCAACAAAGGACAAAGCAACAGCAGCAGCAGCAGCTTGCTGCTGCTGTGCTTCCTGCGCTGGCCGGCACCGCCGGCCAGCTCCCGGCCGCCGGCGGCAGCTCAGGCTCCGGCCTGCCGAGAGAGAGAGATAAAGAGAGAGAGAGAGAGAGAGAGAGAGAGAGAGAGAGAGAGTGAGAGAATGAGGGGGAGAATTTACAGGAAAAGGAGAGAAGAAGAAGAAGAGGAAGAAGAAGAAGAAGAAGAAGGGAGGATAGTAGAAGGAGAAGGGGCAGCGCGAACTGGGGGTCGCGGCCGGCGGCGGCGGCTATGGCGGCCGGCGACGCCGGCGGCCTAGCCTGGCCGCTGGCTCGGGTCAGCTCCCTCCCCCCTTTTGTTGGGTCGCACAGAGAGAGGGAGAGAGGTTAGAGAGAGAGAGAGAGATAGAAGAAAGAGAGAGAGTTAGAGGAGAGAGAATTGAGAGAGAGAGAGAGGAGGTTTTAGAGAGAGAGTTGAGAGAGAGGGAGAGGATTTAAAGAGGGGGCTGCAATATGGCGGTTGGGTTTAGATGGTGGAGAAGAAGCGTGTGGAAGAAGGGAGAAGAGAAGAAAAGAAAAAGAGATAAGAAAGAATATTTTATTATTATTATATTGGCCCAAAATTCGACCAGCTCCGAACGGTGCCCAAAAATTCCAAAAAATAGAGAATATTATTCTGAGCCATAATATAAAAACATTTTGAAGAAATTCAGTCTGCTTTCCCATTAAAAATCCTGAAAGATGTCGCCGGTACTGGGCGACACCGGTTGGCCCGATTTTCGATAAAATTCAGAAAAATCCCCAAAAATACCCTAACGTAACTAATACAATTCGAAGATACATGGTGAAAGCGAATTCTCAAAATACAACGCCATTTGTGAGATAAAAATCGTAAAGCCGATTATCGGTATCGGTCGACACCGACTACGGAGATAATCCAGAAAAATTCCAGAAAATCCTGAAAAATATAAAATATTAGAAAATGATATTTGAAACTGATATCGACTCAATCTGACTACCAAAAAGGTCAAAGCAACATTATACGTCATATCGCGTACTGATGCTGTGATACGCACACGAGGGGTCAGGGGGTTACAATAAATAAAAATTCTAATCCTAGTCTTCGCTCCTTTCTTCTCTGTTGAAAATGGTATTTATAGGGAAAAACTAGAGGGGAGAGGTCGTAGGAAGATTGGGGGAGCAAACGCTCCCCCAACAGAGTTAACAAGACCGTGAAAACGCGGCTAGGGCCACGTTTCCACGGCCCTGGTGTGGCCAGGTGGCCACACCCAAGTGGTGGAACTCCCTGGTTTGGTGATTCTCCTATATCTTCTACTGGTTTTCTCGTTTCAGCTCCAGAATTTGATGAAACAACCTTTGATTGTTGGTTTCAACTGCTTGATTTAGGAAGATTAATTTCAATCGGTTTTCAACCTCTCTGATTTGCCAAGATCTGCCCTGATTCCCTGATTTTGAATTTATTCTGAATTAAATCAGAATTTGATGGGCTTTTCGGCTTGTTTCTCTTTCCTTTCTTTCAGTAATGGGCCTACATTTAACAAAGAAGAATAAGACTTATTAATAGGATTTATTAGATAAAAAGTTTGGTAATGTGACAATGTATATGCAATATATGTGATTGATCATTTGCCGTTAGAGGTGTACTGTTAACATAACAACGGAGAGGTTCTGAGTGAGTATTTAGTGAAATAAATTTTAAGTTGATGGACTCCACTAGGGATCGAGGAAAATGGCTTGTCAGAGGTTTACTGTTAACGTGACAAGTCTGTGCTTCGGGGAAATGGATACATGTATTTATGTGGTCCTATCATTCCATGGGAATTGGTAAGGGATTTTGGAGAAGTGTAATATCCCTATTTTTAGGTACTGTATTTAAATAAAATATACTGGTATTTTATTATGTACATGCATTTATTAATCATTAATTATCATGTGACTTATTATTTCTCGTTGTTATTAATATCTATATTATTATTAATTATTTACTTGATATTGTATTAAGGTGTCGTCATTATTATTACTACTACTATCATTATTTATATTTTTTTTGCATGTGTGTTATTATCAAGCAATTTTCCTTCTCCTTTCATTTCTTTCCCTTGTATTTTCCCCTACTTCTAATCCTATACCAGACCCATTACCCATTAAACATACCCAACCTCAAACCCACTACCCGAAACCCAATATCTATTATCTATTAACCTATATAACCTTCATCCAATCCTAACAAATTTTATCTAAATCCTAACACCAAATCTCAATTCTAACAACCTAATTTAGATGCTAACTAATTTATCTTTATGAAAACTAAACCCAAACCCTTGTTTCCTCCCTCATGGTCGTGTACCACCTTCCATCATCCATGCGTCTCCACCCACAACCGACTTCTTCATCTCCCTCTTCTTCTTTCCTTCCACCACAACCGGACCCACCTCGGTCTCCATCCCCATCGCCCGAGTGCACCCATGGCCACCTCCACCGAGAACCCATCCCCCTCCTCCGTTGATGCCTGAAGCCGCGACCACTTCCTCTCCACTTCCTCCGTTCTTCTCCCTCTCCGGCAACCTTTGGCAACTTTCCCAAGGGACGAGCTCTTCCACCAACTTCAAGCCGAGACACCCCTCCCCCATGGCAGCAACAGTGAGCTACCTGGTCACGCTTTTAAGTTGTGAGTTTTGTGATCTTATGTTTTTTTGCAAGGTTTGTAAGTATTTTGATATACCTTGTTCATTTGGCTTGATAAATTTCTGTAGATGCTCTTTATGAATTAGGGATAGTAATTGATTTCCCTTCCTTTTTGTGAACTGCGGGCACATGTTGTTGAATCGAATAGAAATGTTTGTAGTGTAGATTGAAATTTGGTGAAATTTGGATGCTAGTTCTCATTTTGTAGAATTAATCCAACAGGCTTCCTTTAGTTGTATTGATTTATCAATTGTGTGAGCTTTGGTCCACCATATTTGGAATTGTCTTTCTATTAAGTGCCACTGTAGACCTGTTAGCTGATATTAATTTTTATGTGATTTTTGTCTTGGATGCAAATTTCTTCCAAACGTTAAACCCATTGTACAATAACAATTTTCACCTCTTCTCCCTTGCCGTCGAGATCCGCCGGAGTCCGATTTTCTCCGTCGGCAAGCGTGAGGACACTCCACTCTTCTCCGGCTTTCCGTCGGCGTCCTCTGTGGCTTCCGCAGCCTCCGCCGAGTCTCCGTCGGCGCACCGCAAACCTCCATTGTGTGAGCCCCCCTTAACTTCCTTTCTTTCTCCATTTCTCTCTCTTTCATATTTTGTATATATATGGTATGTTTTAATCACTTTGGGTGTGTTGTGTAAATAATTGCATGTTGGTGGGTGAATTAATGTGCATGTTTTTGATGCATGGTGTAGTGTGTTGGTGTGTGCGTGAGTTTTGTGTGTGTTGAATGAATGAGACCAACCTGTTATTGTGCTTCTAACCAGTTTAATGCCACACCCTTATCATTTTGTCAAAATTCTCTGTTTAAATAGTATGCCCATATCTACCACACACTTTGCTAAAAATTGAAGCTTACATTGAGACTCCAATGCAGTTTCAAATCAGTTTCTGTAAGTTGATGAACAAGAAAGTGCTTCTTAGTTCCTTTTTACATCTCAAATATATATATATATATATATATATATATATATATATATATATATATATATATATATATATATATATATATATATATATATATATATTGTTTAAAGGGAACCCCCTCATAGCTAGGACCACATACATTTGGATTTAATAATATGTTAGCTTCAATAGAAATATCCTGACCTTAGGACATAATTGATCATCGAAATCTATTTCCTTTCCTATCCAGTTCGTTGCTTTTAGTATTAGGCTTCTGATTTAGACTAGCAGTATAAGCATGGCTTTCCGTATTTTTTCCAGCTCGATATTGAGATTTTGATTTTTCACCTAGAGAATTTCCTTGTATTGTTGCTTATCTTCTGTGATAAAACCTGAATAAAGACACATACCTTTCTAAGAAAAATATGGCAAGATATGTGTGCAATTGTGTGTATACGTAGTGTATATTTATATGTATATGTAGATGTATAGTGTTGTGTATATGTATTTATGTGGGTGTACACGTAAGTGCATGTGCACGTGTGTAAGTATGTAATTATGGGTACGTATGTGTTGTATATCATCATGTGAGTTTGGTTGCGTGTTACAGCATTATTTACCCATTCGTGCAATTTGAACCGGTAACAGGAGACCCGGATCTGATCCGGATTCTTGTCTCTGTGAACCCGATACAATGACGATTTGAAGACTGACCCATTGGATGATTCATAGATCCGTACCAGTTCATGCGGTGAAGATCAGACGACAATTTGGATCCAAGACTGCATCAATTCATGTGAGTGTTCTTTATTTATTTATTAAGCATTTCAATATTATTTCATGTGAGTGTTTTATCCTGTCTATTTCAATAAATATTATTTTGCATTTAAATAATTGTTCAAACTCAATTATGTTTCAGCATGTTAGTTACTAGTCCACGTCTACATGTATTAAATATATAATAAATTATCTTGTGAATGTTTTTATCTCTTTTAATAAACTTCTTGGTCCTGGACATCATGATACCACTTAAGTACCTTCACTGACTATACATGATACCTACCTAATAAACATATTGTTCATGTTATTGAAGGTTACTGGGAAAGTATCGTTAGACCGTAACGCTCAGTACAACTTTATTCATCGTATACACGGTTACTGTTACTGTTAATTGTTCTTATTACTGTTCACCGTGTATACAATTACTGTTACTGTACTGTATTGTTACTGTCACAGATGTCTTAGTATTCTAGGTAACATGGATATTGACTGACTTAACTGAATTAAATAATAATGTAAAAAGACAGCTTACACTGGGATTGAGAAAATTGATGGAGGAGACAGCGTCTGTATTTTGGGTGGATCTAGGATACAGGTTGCGCTGCCGACTGAGGGTTCCACTGCAGGGTTCCTGGGGGATGACTGACATCCCAGCTGTACTGTTATTGTTCCACTGTTTTCACAGTGAGATTACTGTTACTGTTACTGAGTACGTAGCGGTACGGCCTGGTTCAGCGCTAGGAAACTGAGGCCGTGGTCTCAGGTATGTACAGGACCCACCTAAAGTATAGACATTATCTCCAACCAATCAGTTTCAATACTAAGGACCCTGATTGACACGTGTAGTAGGCGTAGTATGAGATGCGTCTATTATAGGTGGCAATTGGTGTTCGCTAACATAATAAATGACAATGAACTATTATAATTGTTTTCCATTGATTTGCAAAGGGGAAAACTTATATAAAAGGGTCGAGGAGCTAAATTACAAGTAACACAAAAGATTATAAGTAGATCTCCTCGGAGATTCTAGAGAAGTGTACCGGTAGGAGTCTGGTTAGCGCGCGATCACTTTGTCCCTTTGACGATGCGAGCGATGAGATTCCCTTCTCCCCTGGTTCGGGGAATCGGAGAATAGAAGGTTGGTAGAACCATCTTGTTACATCTCAAACTGCCTTCGCTTAGGAATTCCTTCTCGCCTGGTTCTGAAAATTCCTTAAGAGGAAGGAAAGTATTAGGGTATCAGCACCCTGATTAGAGAAGTGATTCTCTGAAGTCTCTGAATTCTTAGAAGCAAGAGAATAGATCTCTGTTCAGCCTCTCTATGCGCGCCTTCGTGAAGTCGTGAAGAAATCCTTTCATGCAGGGGTCTCTCTTGCGTGTTCGTCTCTCTGGAGCATCGTCTCTTCTTCTCCAGATCTCTCTCCTTGTGCCCCTGGTGGGCTATTTATAGGGAGAACAAGGGTATAATTGTCCCTTAAAATATAGAAATAGATTGAATCAAATCTGTTTAAATCTGGAAAGTAGCCTTGCTGCGAGGCTAGAATTAGCTTCTGCGAAGCTAGAAGTAGCAGGTCGGTTGATCCTCTTGATCTGTTTTGATCCTTTCCATATAGTTGGAAGATCTCTCTTGATCCTCTTACTCATTTTAGGAGAGTCAAGAGATTATGGCAATCAACGTCAAATTTGATCTCAGATTTGATCTTGATTGGATTTGATCTCAATCCTAATTAGATTTGATCTCATCTGGAGATTTAATTGGTCAAAGGTTGACCATATAGACCCGCAGCAGAGCTGCCGCGTTGAGCTCACAGCGGAGCTGGAAGGCGCATGTGGCGAAGTCAGAAGACAGCTCTTCAGCGGAGCTAGATATCGTCTGTGGCAAAGCTACCGAACATCCTTCTACTTCAAGTGAAGCTAACTCTCTGCGAAGTTAACTGAGTACTTCAGGCGAAGCTATAGGTTAGCTTCCTGATGAAGCTGTGAATGGCTTCAAGGCGAAGTTAAGTGATCTTAGCCTCTCAGGCGAGGCTATCCCTTTAGACTCATGTGATGCTAAGTGCTAGCATCTTAGACCTGCTGAGGTCTGTTTAGAGACAATCTGGGCTTACTGTCTACTTCACTGGATAGTAGAGTCCAAGTTGCTGCTTTGTCCCTTGGGGATGAATGAAAACTGGTCGTCAGCTTATCTGTCACTTGTCTTTTGTAAATGTCAACAAGTACAGAACTGGTCGTCAGCTTGTCTATCGCTTGTCTTTTATAAATGTCAACAAGTTTAGACATTGTTCGGACCAATCAGCCTATCTTTCACTTGTTTTTTGTAAATGTCAACAAGTTTAGACATTGTTCAGGCCAGTAAGAATCTTGTCTTTTTTTAAAGTGTCAACAAGACCCCCTTCAAAGTTTTCGAAAGTCTGCAATGGCTCAGACTTCGAAATACTTTGAATTGCTTTGATCGGTGGTATGTGAAGTACGAACGTCGCCATGGTGGTTGAGTTCAGCTTCACTTTTAATCCTGCTTTGCGATAGATTCGCCAAAGAATCGTGTAGATTCGCGACTCTGAGTAGCTTCGCATCTGGGTAGCTTCGCGTCTGGGTGGCTCCGCATCCGAGCCTCCTGGAATAAGTTCGCTTTGGAATGCTGTTCCTTTCTGAGGCCAACTGCTTTCGGCCAGTTATGAGAAGGATTGCTCCTTTTTTGAGGTTAGAATAACTTCTCTTGCATTAATCGAGGGAGATCATTCCTCCTTTGTGCGCTTCTGAGGGAGAATATTCTCTTTCTCAAGGCTTAATAAATGCCTTAATGAGGGAGATCATCTTTTCCTTGCATGGTTTCGAGGGAAACCGTTTCCTTTTCAAGGCTCAATAAATGCCTTAAATCCGCTCGCGCTTCTATGCTTGAAGCGGCAGCGTTCAGGCCATGAGGCCTATAAATAGGGCACCTGAGGTCCTCTGAAGAGAAGTGGTCTGCTTTTCTCTTCTCTTGATTATTAGAGAGAGATACTCAGATCTCTGAACTAGTGGGGATGCCCACTCTGGTCATTACCCGGCCAAGGACTGGTAAGTCTCGGTCATCCAGAGACTTTACCAATGAGCTGATAATTTTTAGGGAATTTATCTCCCTTAATTTAGCTTTAACAGCTGCCTCAGAGGTCGATTTCCCTTGTTCTTCATTTTGTATCTGACTGATCTACAGAGAAGGGTTTCAGCCCTATTTCTCAGCTTCCCGGCGAAGCTATCATTTTGACTTGATCAAAGATCACTACATGCTTGCCTGCTAAGTTCGCCACACAGGCAAAACTTAGGACTTAGTCTCTTCAATAGGTGGGGTCAAGACTGCGTCCCTAAGGATCAGTCTGGCTTAGCCATATAGGCGAGGCTAGGACTTGGCTTACGCTGAGCTAGCCCATCATCACTGTGCAAGCGAGGCTATCCTCTGCTTTATCTGAAATCAATCCTTAACTGAGTCGGATATAAATTGCTTCGCCCCAAATAATTTGACTTAGCGCTTTTTGCAGCTTTTTCTTTGACTTACTGCTAACTTGTTTCATTTTGCATTGCAGTGAGCTATGTTCGCCAATCTTTTGACTTGATGAAAGAGACCAAGAAGTTGCCTCTTGCTTTTCCAGTTGAAACTTTAAATCCTAACCAGGAGGAACAACTGGGGCAGCTGATGTGTGTTCCCAGAAGAGGTTGGCAGTCGCTTATCCGAGATGATCCACTTCGAGGCGAGACTGGTAATCGCTTATCCGAGATGATCCACTTCGGGAAAGTGGACGTCACCTGTAAGGTCTCGGATCCTTCATTGCCAATTTTCATCAAAGAAGATCCAGCCTTCTGGTGGCCATCAGTCCTTCGCCAATTTTGATTACAGAAGGTTCAACTTCCTGGTGGCACCATCTGTCATTATGCGAAGGATTACGGCCTTGTGTAGGAGGAAGGCCTTTCGTGTCTAGTTGGTTTGGCCTGAAAGTAGATAGGACCACTTGTACGCCTTTGAGCAAATGACAGTGTTGTATGAAACACAACCTTGATGTAGTAGTATGAATGTACGTTCCCTTTTAAATCAATAAAAGTTCAGTTTCTACTCATCTGATTTTTTCCTTTACTTGAATTAGGCCAGCGGAGCTAGCCTTTACGCGAAGTTATAGACAATCCTTTCTGAATCAGGAATGAGCTTCTGGCGAAGCTAGCATGAATTTCCCGCGAAGTTCGGATTGTGCTTTTAGCAGAGCTAAGGCATGCTTTTTGGTGAAGTTATCGATACGTCGCGCTAAGTCAGCACTTGACTTGTGGCGGAGTTAGCCCTTAGCGGGGCTGAATCAGCACTTCTCGGGAAGGCGCTTTAGGCGCCGTTTCAAATTAATTTGAAACGACAGCCTATGCTCTTTTCGAGGCGTTGCTTCAAGCGATCATAGGCCTATAAAAGCCCGATCGGGCTGAGAGAGAAGGCATCACTTATCTTTGAAATTTCCAGAGCACTTGACTCTTTTCTTCTTCTTCTTCTTCGTTCAAGAATTCAAGAACTTTCACAGTTCTTTAATGGCTCCCAAGAGACGAGCGGGAAAGGAGATCGCAACCTCTGCAACGGAGGGTCCTTCTCCTCCTCCGGTCATCGAACGACCAATCGCCGGTAGGGATCTTTCCCTTTTAATCAGAGATTTTCATTTCTCTCTTAAAGCCAATTTTTGGCTATCTTTAAATGAATCCAAGGTGATCAACCATGATCTTGTGATTTTTAGGGAGTTCAATTCCCTGAATTTCCCTTGATTTCTTGACTGGGAATATTAGAACCGAAGGGTCTCTTCTTCAAGCTTCCACGCGAAACTATCCCTTAGGCGGTTTACATCCTGTTAAATGACATGATGCGAAGCTGTCTTTCGAAGTGTAACTGAAAAGGACTTTAATGCCCCTTAAGCAATAACCCCCTTCTGACGAAGTTAGCCCTTGGGGCTTTGCTGCATTCTATTGGTCGAGGCTAAGCTTCCAGAGCGAAGCTAACACTTGGATATTTTCTCGCTCCTGCCTTCGTGTGGAGTGCGGAGTTACGCTGCAGCTGCAAAGCTAAACTTCGGGGCGAAGCTATCATTAGGCCAGCTTCGCTCGGAAAGCGAGGCTATGCCTTAACAAAAATTGCATTTTTGTTTAGCCTTTGTTTGGCTGATGAACTAATCATAGTTTTTCTTTGTTTTTGCAGTGCACTATACTCCTGGTCCTTTGAATAGTCTATTTGGCACGGCCAGGGGCTAGATGGTAATGTCAGCTTGCAATTCCAAGGGCAGGCTTCATTATTCAGTGAGCGAAGCTCTCCTGCTCGGGACACGCTTATTCATGGTGGGGATCAGCGCGCCATGAGAAGCATCTTAACCACTGCTCCCCTTGAAGATTCTGACCGACGAATCTATCGGAAGCCGGCTTCATGTTTGGAGATGCGGCGCCAGACCATGTCGCCAGCTGCTAGCCGGAGAGGGGAAGTGGATTTTTCAATTAGATGGCGAGAAGTTCTATCTTTCGTCTAACAAGTGGCATTTTCTCTTTCCTTCTTCCAATGCATGAGAGGGCTCAGAAGATGCAGTGGCAAGTGAGTCGGACTACTAAATCCGTTCATGTAGGGAAGTTGATAATTCCCTCACCTGGTTATACAAGAGTGGGGCCTCCTCGTTGCATATGGGTCTCCACCCTGGGAATGTACTCCCAGACATCCCAGTGGGAGAAAATCCTGTAGTGGCGCAGACCTTTGGGAATCAATTCTTTAAAGTTCGTGGCAACTATCCAGCCACTGACTTCAGGACTCCAGGCTGGATTCACCCTCCAAAGGCATGGTGGAGGGATTTGACTCTATATGTCCTTGCTCATTTCGAGGAGAATCTGGAGAGGCTAAATCTTTATGAGGCCGTCAGGGCGACCTGCTATGGCATTCAGATGAGCGTAGCGAACTTCTACGCCATCTTTGAGTTATACTGCCCGGCTACAGGGACTTTCTTCACCCCTGTTGGCGAATTAGGCATGGCTCTGCATGAGATGTGGGAAGTCTCTACTTTGCCTTTGGGATCCCTCCCATACGAAGAATATTTCTCGTGCGAGGCGAAATTGGCACTTCTGGAGAAGCAGGAGCCTGCCTTGTTTGAGACCTACCGGGAATTGATGTGCCATTTGTACATTTGCTCAAGCATGCATGGGAGCAGTAAGGGAGCTTCATGTAGCGTGAAGAGCTGGGGAAATTATTTGTTCCCTGACATGGAAAATACTCCTGAGGCAGCTCATAGTGGAGTTGCTGATGAAGACATCTTTCGCCGGATACAAAAGCATTCTCAAGGGGATCTAATTCTAGAAGAAGATGACGACCCCTATGAAAAAGGCAATATTCTTTGGAGTTTCTACCATCAGGCTCGTCTGCCGACGTCCCGGAAGGCACTTCTGGCTAGTTTCTTGACGATCTGGTTGAAGAGATGTGTGGTGCCGTCTTCTTCGGGCAACGTCATTCATCTGATTGTCTTGTTGCCTGCCGTTCATCTAGTCCATGGTCATTCCCTTGGACTCCTTTCAGCTATGGTGTGCTATATTCAGAGAGGTCTTTGCGCATTGACAGAGGCTTTCTGTAGGCCACCAATGACGAAGCGGGGAAAGGGGACTATTTTGCCCTGCGACGGACCAAACCCCAGAATAGGTCTGCCGTTATACTTATTTGATGGCGTGGTTTGCCCTTCACTGTCCCTCCATGATCGAAGCCAGAGAGGACCCCCCGAAGGTGTTCGAATGGTGCTTCTCCGTCGATTCGAGGGATGTTTATGGCTGAAGACTTACATGACTGCGGTCCGTAAGTTGCTGTGCCGCTATGACGTCTATAGCCTTTTCCGCTGCTTCCCCTATGTTCGGGATGCGGGCTTTGGAGAAGAGTTCAAGGACGTAGGGGAAGGGCAGACATCATTGAGTCGGGGAATTTTTGAGTGGCGAGTCAGCATTCGGCCCTCACAATTATTGTATAAAAGCGGGGACGCCTGCTACTTGGAACCCTATGTTCCAAGTCGGTTTGCTGGTCAGTTTGGGTATGACCAACTGTACGTGGGTAATCCAAACAGCAATCTGGCTTTCATGGGGAGCCTTATCGATGGAGCCCGTGCCTGGCGGTTCTTCATTGCTGGCTGTACCGAGGCGCGGCTGTGCATGCCGCTAAGGACTCCGAACCTTCTGATGACCCTGGATTCTGCCAGTGGTATACGACCTCAAACTTCACACCCATCAGATTCTCTATTAATTCTTTTGGTGTGAAGTTAATTTCTCAGCAGCTGAAGAGAAAAGTCACTGAGAAGGGCGAGGGTAAAAGGGTTCGCGTCCCAGGCCTCGGGGAGTTCATTGCGTTGATGACAGTGAAGCTTCGGATGCAGGAAGTCCTCGCTTCGAAGCGGAGACGGGTGCTGAAACTCCAGCAGCTGCCTCTGGCGTGGTCGGGACGGCCCACGTAGAACAGGTCGATGTTGAAGAAGTGGAGGAAGAAGATCCCGATGATTGGTAGTGAAAAGTGCATTTTTATCATAACATTTACCATCACATTTTCATATTTATTCATTTAATTCTGCACATTTATTAATATTTGTGATTTATTGTGTGCAGACCTCGAAATAATAAAAAGAAAGAATTAAAGCTAAAAAGAGCCCAAAAGCCCACATTGAAGCCCAAGTGCAAAAGTGCAAATATCAATTGTCAAAGTGCAAATACACAAGGGCTAAAGTTGCAATTATCAAAGAAGAGGGAAGGATAGACTTCTATCCAACCCTAAACACTTGCAGGATGAGGATAAAAGTCAAAGATAAGAGTGCAAAGATAAGGAAATTCGTGGATAAAGATATTGGGAGATTTGAAATCTAGATAACTTGATTCCCAAGTTATATCCAAATCCAATGATAAAGAGCCAAGATGCAGCTTCCAGAAGCAAACGCCCAGATGGACGGACCAGGAGAAGCCACGCGCCAAAGCGCGTGGCAATCTGCCACCAAAATGCCGCAATGCCACGGCAAATGCCGCATTTCCACGGCAATTCAGATAAACCAGGGCATCGGCTTTCGTGGAGAGGTTTATCCAGGACTCTGATCCCTTCTGCACCTATAAATACCCCCTGCAGTGCAACGTACAGAGCGTCCAGCGAGCCAGAGGGCCAAATCTAGGTTTCTTCTTTAGGTTTTCTTTTCTTTTCTTTTGTAATTTTTATTTTATGTAAGTGAGGGAGATGGCTATGTTGAGGGTGACACCGATGTATGCTTCTCTTCTCTTCCATTGTATCAAGTAATAAAGGTAACTTTTATTTTGTTTTTATGTCATTGCTTTACTTTTCTTTTGTTTTCTTTTTCTTTTCTACTTTATTTCTGTTGATCTTTGATGAGCATGCAAGTGATTTCCGAATCACAAGTATAACAAGTCTTGGTGGTGCCAACGATACTTCATGGTGATGTTCTCCTCCTCAAGGTACGTATCACTTCATACTTGCCAAAGCTTGATGATATAAAGCGAACAGGGGACTGAGATCGATCCTATGGTTTATGCGTTCAACGCCTCCGAAACAAGGTAGAAAGTGTTAGGTTTCACATATTTTCTCAACCATACTAAGGTTAGTGCTTTTTTTTTTCTTTTATTTTATTTTTGTAGATTAAATCACAACTTTTTCCCAATTCTTTCTTTTCCGACTTATTGTAAAATACCGCTTTCTTTCTAAACTAACCTTAACAAATTTTTCTTATTTTACTTTAATAACTAAAAAAGAATAATTTTTAGAGATAACTTACAAACGCTTCTATCGCTAGTCCCTCCCTGAGGATCACGACCCGCATAGCCACTGCTACCGCGGATTCGCATTGAGAACCTTGCACAATCTACTTCTAAATCTAACATTCTATTTTTGTGTGCAGGTAAAACTCAATCACCCGACGTCCACTTCAAACGAAAGTGGGAGGGTGGATCTCGTAGGAAGAGAGTAGTGAAGAAGCCTCGTCGCTACGCTCCTATAGATGTTGCAGAGGGCGAAACCATCTGCAGCGCCTCCTCCTCCTGCCCATTAGCAACTGAATTGTCGGCTCCTAAACTGACTACTGGCGAAGCCGCTCCGGACCGGGTAAGATCAACTTTGTCTTTGCTATATACTTTTTATGTGTTCTGGACAGTTCATTATTTGCTTTGTGATTCAGGAACTGAGGAGGTGAGAAGCCCGAGAGCTGAAGCTGTCGGAGAGAATAAGGGGAGCATTATGATCCCTTGTTTACCTATAGGAGGGCGATGAGGCTGGCTATTTTGTCGTCTCAGAAGAGTCCGGAGATGAGGCGGCTGATGTAGGTCCTTCGGGCGCTGGGACCTCGAAAGGAAGTCCCGAAGCTTCTAGCTCCTTTGGGTGGACCACGGAGGGTTCGGCAAGAGAAGGTGGATCGGCCATTCATGTTGATTCCGCCAAAGATTTTCCTATGGAGCCCGTGGGGATGATGCAACCATCAAGACGATTGAGGCGACATTATCTTTTGGTATTATTTGACCTTTTAGCACTTGCTATTTGTTATGCCCTGCCTAAGCAAATTCTTGTCGCAGGTGTTCTGCCTCTGGGTGCATCGACTTCAAGAGAGCCAACCAATCTTCCTGAGGGATCCAGGAGTGAAGTAAGCACTTAGACCACGGCGGATGCTGCTGAGTGGATGCTTTGTATGGCGACCTGTCCTCTTATCAGCCTGAACCAGCCAGAGGAACTGAAATTGAGCGGACAGTAGTCATGGAGCCGATCTCACTTCCAACCATATCGGTGAGTGAGATGCCATCGGTTTCGCCAGCGTCGCCTATCTTGCCAGGTGCGAAGCTGAAGGTGATTACCAGTCCTACTTCCTCAACACTGGTGGTTGAGCCCGCTCTCCCCAGAAATGGTCACTAGTCCTACCTCGGTTGTGGCTAGTGTACTAGTTTCGATGAAGACTCCTCCGAGATCACCGATGACCTCTCAGGTTGCTGCAACCAGTGCTTCTACTATTCCTTCCACAGTGGTGTCAATAAAGCCGGTGGAATCTTTAGAGGCTGCTCGTCTGCCAGGAGTGATTGAGGCCGAGAATGAATTTGTGGCTGAGCTAGTCGATAGCTTTATAAGAGCATGAAGCGATCCATCGCTTTGATTTTGAAAGGCTCGACTACCTCATTCTTTGCTTTGAAGGTGGTCCACTCTCGAAGCATTGAGAGTATCCGAGACTTTGGAGGGGATGACCAGGCCACTGCATTGGAACTTTTGGTGGACCAACTTAAGAGGGATGTAGACGAATGGCGCCGTCTTAGCCATTCAGACCTAGAGTCTTCAGTTAATGAGCAGCTTGCGCACCTTGTCGCTCAGATGCATGAAGCTCATCTTGCCGCTCAGGAAGCCACTAAGGCCATTTCTTCTGACTTGAAATCCTTGGAGACAAGGAAGGTAGAGCTCGGGGATGCCATAGACTCTTCTAGCAGTGCTCTTTTGACGCTGAAGATAAAATTGAAAAGACCAAGGAGATGATCAGGAAGGCAAATCTTCTTTTATCCAAGGCTGAACCAACGTCTTGAAGAGACTGTGCGGCTTGAGCAGCTTAAGGCTCAGAGTGACGAACACTCGCGGCAGGAGTCAGCTCAGAGGGCAACTTTGGTTGAGGTTGAAGCTCGCTTGGCTCAGACGGCGAGTTTTAATGAGGCTAAGCTAAAGTCGCAGGCGCTTGTCAGGGCTGCTGATGATACGAAGACAAGGCTTGCCTTTCTTGAAGGACGGATCAAATCTTATGAAGCACCTTTATAGCTTGTAATATATGTGCCTTCATGTATCCCTTCTTTTCAGAATCAATAAAAGTAATTTTGTTTTGACTCCCCTTGTCGTATTTCCAATTTGTTTTATCTTTTGAACAGTCGCTTTCAAGTTGTACTGCAGCCATTTGAGAAAACAGTCCGTACTGTACTGAATAATGAGACTTGGCTATCTGCCAGTTCAGAGGTCGCAATGACGTAACCGATTAAGAAGCCACCAAGCTCAATAAAGTCCTTGTCGGACTAAAAGGTGAGACTTGGCTATCTGCCGGTTCAGAGGTCTCAATGACATAACCGATTGAGAAGCCACCAAGCTCGAAGTAGTCCTTGTCGGACTAAAAGGTGAGACTTGGCTATCTGTCGGTTCAGAGGTCGCAATGACGTAATGAAAAGCCACCAAGCTCAAAGTAGTCCTTGTCGGTCTAAAAGGGTGAGTCTTGGCTATCTGCCGGTTCAGAGGTCGCAATGACGTACCTGATTAAGAAGCCACCAAGCTCAAAGTAGTCCTTGATGGACTAAAAGATGAGACTTGGCTATCTGTCAGTTCAGAGGTCACAATGACGTAACCGATTGAGAAGCCACCAAGCTCAATAAAGTAGTCCTTGTCGGACAGAAAGGTGAGACTTGGTTATCTGCCGGTTCAGAGGCCTCAATGATGTAACCGGTTGAGAAGCCACCAAGCTCGCAGTAGTCCTTGACGGACTGAAAGGTGGCACTTGGCTATCTGCCGGTTCAGAGGTCACAATGACGTAACCGATTGAGAAGCCACCAAGCTCGAAGTAGTCCTTGTCGGACTAAAAGATGAGACTTGGCTATCTGTCGGTTAGAGGTTGCAATGACGTAACCGATTGAGAAGCCACCAAGCTCGAAGTAGTCCTTGTCGGACTAAAAGATGAGTCTTGGCTATCTGCCAGTTCAGAGGTCGCAATGACGTAACCGATTGAGAAGCCACCAAGCTCAATAAAGTCCTTGTCGGTCTAAGAGGTGAGACTTAGCTATCTGTCGGTTCAGAGGTCGCAATGACGTACCTGATTGAGAAGCCACCAAGCTCAATAAAGTCCTTGTCGGACTAAGAGGTGAGACTTGGCTATCTGTCAGTTCAGAGGTCGCAATGACGTAACCGATTGAGAAGCCACCAAGCTCAATAGAGTCCTTGTCGGACTAAAAGGTGAGACTTGGCTATCTGCCGGTTCAGAGGTCGCAATTACGTAATCGGTTGAGAAGCCACCAAGCTCGAAGTAGTCCTTTCGGACTAAAAGGTGAGACTTGGCTATCTGTCGGTTCAGAGGTCGCAATGACGTAACCGGTTGAGAAGCGACCAAGCTCGAGGTAGTCCTTGTCAGACTGAAGGGTGAGACTTGGCTATCTGACGGTTCAGAGGTCACAATGACGTAACCGATTGAGAAGCCACCAAGCTCGAAGTAGTCCTTGACGGACTGAAAGATGAGACTTGGCTATCTGTCAGTTCAGAGGTCGTAATGACGTAACCGATTGAGAAGCCACCAAGCTCAAAGTAGTCCTTGTCAGACTAAGAGGTGAGACTTGGCTATCTATCGGTTCAGAGATCGCAATGACGTAACTGATTGAGAAGTCACCAAGCTCAAAGTAGTCCTTATCGGACTAACAGATGATACTTGTCTTTTCTAAATGTCAACAAGTATAGAACTGGTCATCGGCTTGCCTGTCACTTGTCTTTTATAAATGTCAACAAGTTTAGACACTGTTCAGACCAGTCAGAATTTTGATGGAATTGGAAAAAGGTCTCGTTTTCATTGCGAAAAATGAGGATATCACTGTCATAGGTTTAATATTAGCGTAACAGCGAAATGGATGTCAGAGGTTATACTATTAAACATAGCATAAAAGGGGTCTCATTCTCACGGGAGAAATGAGAAAATCACGGTCATAGGTTTAATGTTAACGTAACAGCGAAATGGATGCCAGAAGTTATACTATTAAACATAGCATAAATGGGTTCTCGTTCCCACGGCGAGAAACGAGGAAATCACTATCATAGGTTTAGTGTTAACGTAACAGCGAAATGGATGCCAGAGGTTATACTTTTAAACATAACATAAAAGGGTTCTCGTTCCCACGGGGAGAAACGAGGAAATCACTGTCATAGGTTTAATGTTAACATAACAGCAAAATGGATACCAGAGGTTATACTGTTAAACATAGCATAAAAGGGGTCTCGCTCTCACGGGGAGAAACGAAGAAATCACTGTCATAGGATTAATGTTAACGTAACAGTGAAATGGATGGAAAGATCTTTATATGTGGTCTTACCATTCTATGGACGAGAATTGGTAAGCGATTTCGGAGAGGGAATCAAATGGGAACAGGTCCCTTATGATTTTTAGCAAATCCTCAGCTGTCAACGGGTTTGATATGCCTTTACCAACTACCATTTGAGTCGGGCTAGCCATGCTATTTCCCTCAGCATGATAAGTTGTAGAGGACTTATGTTGGGCTTAAAGGCCAACATTTTCCTCTATCCTTAACCATTAAAGGCGTTGGATCATTTTGTTAGCGTATGTGTAACCTTGATTCTCCTTCGGGACAACCAGTGTATGACCAGGTTCCTACTGATTTATGGTTGTATGATCCCATTTGGTGGAAGAGAGAGAGCTCTTTATGTGTACCTTGGATTTGAAGGTTTTGATCAGAGGTGTAATGTTAACTTGATCATGAGAAGGATCCTTAATGTTTTAATGAGGCTGAGCTAAGGTCGCAGGCGCTTGTCAGGGCTGCTGATGATACGAAGACAAGGCTTGCCTTTCTTGAAGGACGGATCAAATCTTATGAAGCACCTTTATAGCTTGTAATATATGTGCCTTCATGTATCCCTTCTTTTCAGAATCAATAAAAGTAATTTTGTTTTGACTCCCCTTGTCGTATTTCCAATTTGTTTTATCTTTTGAACAGTCGCTTTCAAGTTGTACTGCAGCCATTTGAGAAAACAGTCCGTACTGTACTGAATAATGAGACTTGGCTATCTGCCGGTTCAGAGGTCGCAATGACGTAACCGATTAAGAAGCAACCAAGCTCAATAAAGTCCTTGTCGGACTAAAAGGTGAGACTTGGCTATCTGCTGGTTCAGAGGTCGCAATGACATAACTGATTGAGAAGCCACCAAGCTCGAAGTAGTCCTTGTTGGACTAAAAGGTGAGACTTGGCTATCTGTCGGTTCAGAGGTCGCAATGACGTAACCGATTGAGAAGCCACCAAGCTCAAAGTAGTCCTTGTCGGTCTAAAAGGGTGAGTCTTGGCTATCTGCCGGTTCAGAGGTCGCAATGACGTACCTGATTAAGAGCCACCAAGCTCAAAGTAGTCCTTGACGGACTAAAAGATGAGACTTGGCTATCTGTCAGTTCAGAGGTCGCAATGACGTAACCGATTGAGAAGCCACCAAGCTCAATAAAGTAGTCCTTGTCGGACAGAAAGGTGAGACTTGGTTATCTGCCGGTTCAGAGGCCTCAATGATGTAACCGGTTGAGAAGCCACCAAGCTCGCAGTAGTCCTTGACGGACTGAAAGGTGGCACTTGGCTATCTGCCAGTTCAGAGGTCACAATGACGTAACCGATTGAGAAGCCACAAAGCTCGAAGTAGTCCTTGTCGGACTAAAAGATGAGACTTGGCTATCTGTCGGTTAGAGGTTGCAATGACGTAACCGATTGAGAAGCCACCAAGCTCGAAGTAGTCCTTGTCGGACTAAAAGATGAGTCTTGGCTATCTGCCAGTTCAGAGGTCGCAATGACGTAACCGATTGAGAAGCCACCAAGCTCAATAAAGTCCTTGTCGGTCTAAGAGGTGAGACTTAGCTATCTGTCGGTTCAGATGTCGCAATGACGTACCTGATTGAGAAGCCACCAAGCTCAATAAAGTCCTTGTCGGACTAAGAGGTGAGACTTGGCTATCTGTCAGTTCAGAGGTCACAATGACGTAACCGATTGAGAAGCCACCATGCTCAATAGAGTCCTTGTCGGACTAAAGGTGAGACTTGGCTATCTGCCGATTCAGAGGTCGCAATGATGTAATCGGTTGAGAAGCCACAAGCTCGAAGTAGTACTTTCGGACTAAAAGGTGAGACTTGGCTATCTGTCAGTTCAGAGGTCGCAATGACGTAACGGTTGAGAAGCGACCAAGCTCGAGGTAGTCCTTGTCAGACTGAAGGGTGAGACTTGGCTATCTGCCGGTTCAGAGGTCACAATGACGTAACTGATTGAGAAGCCACCAAGCTCGAAGTAGTCCTTGACGGACTGAAAGATGAGACTTGGCTATCTGTCAGTTCAGAGGTCGCAATGACGTAACCGATTGAGAAGCCACCAAGCTCAAAGTAGTCCTTGTCGGACTAAGAGGTGAGACTTGGCTATCTATCGGTTCAGAGATCGCAATGACGTAACTGATTGAGAAGTCACCAAGCTCAAAGTAGTCCTTATCGGACTAACAGATGATACTTGTCTTTTGTAAATGTCAACAAGTATAGAACTGGTCATCGGCTTGCCTGTCACTTGTCTTTTATAATGTCAACAAGTTTAGACATTGTTCTGACCAGTCAGAAATTTGATGGAATTTGGAAAAAGGTCTCGTTTTCATTGAGAAAAAAGAGGAGATCACTGTCATAGGTTTAATGTTAGCGTAACAGCGAAATGGATGTCAGAGGTTATACTATTAAACATAGCATAAAAGGGGTATCATTCTCACGGGAGAAATGAGAAAATCACTGTCATAGGTTTTAATGTTAACGTAACAGTGAAATGGATGCCAGAAGTTATACTATTAAACATAGCATAAAAGGGTTCTCGTTCCCACGGCGAGAAACGAGGAAATCACTATCATAGGTTTAGTGTTAACGTAACAGCGAAATGGATGCCAGAGGTTATACTGTTAAACATAACATAAAAGGGTTCTCGTTCCCATGGGAGAAACGAGGAAATCACTGTCATAGGTTTGATGTAACATAACAGCGAAATGCATACCAGAGGTTATACTGTTAAACATAGCATAAAAGGGGTCTCGCTCTCACGGGGAGAAACGAAGAAATCACTGTCATAGGATTAATGTTAACGTAACAGTGAAATGGATGGAAAGATCTTTATATGTGGTCTTACCATTCTATGGACGAGAATTGGTAAGCGATTTTGGAGAGGGAATCAAATGGGAACAGGTCCCTTAAGATTTTTAGCAAATCCTCAGCTGTCAACGGGTTTGATAAGCCTTTACCAACTACCATTTGAGTCGGGCTAGCCATGCTATTTCCCTCAGCATGATAAGTTGTAGAGGACTTATGTTGGGCTTAAAGGCCAACATTTTCCTCTATCCTTAACCATTAAAGGTGTTGGATCATTTTGGTTAGCGTATGTGTAACCTTGATTCTCCTTCGGGACAACCAGTGTATGACCAGGTTCCTACTGATTTATGGTTGTATGATCCCATTGGTGGAAGAGAGAGAGCTCTTTATGTGTACCTTGGATTTGAAGTTTTGATCAGAGGTGTAATGTTAACTTGATCATGAGAAGGATCCTTAATCAAGGATAATACTTCTTTAATAACTTGCAATTGATCGGCATCATAAGTAAATCGCCATCTGAAGTCATAAGGCGATATGCTCCGTTTGAATAGACTGTTTCTATTACAAACGGTCCTTCCCATTTAGGCTGAAATTTGCCTTTGGTTTTGTGCGTCATGATAATCGATCGTCTGACGGCTAAAACCAAATCTCCTTTCTGGAAGACTCTTTGTTTGATCTTCTTATTAAAGGCTTTTGAGATTCGAGCTTGATACAACTCGATGTGTTGCTAAGCTTGTAGTCGCTTCTCATCTAGGGCTTCGAGCTCTTGAAGACGCAACCGATTATTATCCTCTGATGTGATCTTAGTGGTCTGAGCAACTCATAATGACGGCATCTGGATTTCCAATGGTATGACTGCTTCACACCCGTACACCAGGGAAAAAGGCGTATTGCCTGTCGGGGTCCGAACCGTGGTTCGATAGGCCCAAAGACATTCATCAAGCTTTTCGTCCCAATCTCGCTTATTCGAGGGAGACGAACTTTTTGAGTAACTTGATGATCGTCTTGTTTGAATGCTTCCGCCAAGCCATTAGCGACGGGATTATAGGCAGTTGAAGTCACATTTTGAATTCGGTATTTATCGCAAAATCGATAGAATACCTGGCTTATGAATTGGGGACCGTTATCATGGATGATTCGCCTAGGGACACCAAATCGATGGATGACATGGTGTTTGATAAAATTAACCACTTAGAAGTTTTAACTTCAACTAGTGGTATGGCTTCTGCCCATTTTGAAAAGTAATCGGTTATTGCCAGGATAAAACGGTGTCTTTGTCGAAGAGGGGCTGATTGGCCCTACGACATCGATTCCCCATGCTTCAAATGGCCATGAAGCAACCGTTGGGTGGAGCACCTCCGGGGCTGGTGTATGAAGTCTGCATGAATTTGGCATGCTTTGCATCTTCGTGCATATTGGATGGCATCGGCTATCATGGTTGGCCAATAGTATCCAAGCCTATGCAATCTGTCTTTGAGTTTGGACCTGGCTGATGAGCTCCGCAAATGCCGTCGTGTGCTTCTTTAAGCACTTCCTGTGCCTCTGAATTAGAAAGGCAATGGAGGAGGACACCATCATATGAACGACGGTAAGTGTCTTCAGAGTTGGATCGTAGTAGAAACGGAGAGACCTTCGTCTGATAGATGCCACTTCTTTTAGGATGTCTCTGGCAGCAGACTGTGTAAAGCATAGTCGATGAGAGGAAATCGCTAATCTCTTTGCTCAAGATCTGTCAAGACATTATAGACTTCTCGGGTTTTTTAACATATGCTTAGAGCATACAAGGTGTCGAGTTGCCACTGTGAGGTGATACTCGGTATCGACTGGCAGGGCTAGTGTTGTTGCTAATGCAGCAAGAGCGTCCGCCTTGGTATTCTGAGATCGAGACACGTGCCCGATGTAGAAACCTTCAAATAGATTAGCCAATTCGATGACCATGTGATAATAAGGCACCAAGTCTTCGTGGCGGACCTCATATTCGCCTTTAACCTAATTGATAATCAGTTTTGAATCGTCATAAGCTTCAAGGTAGCGTACCCCCATTCCATGGGCGAGCTGAAGGCTAATAAGTAGAGCATTATATTCCGCTACATTATTGGAGCATGATTCTGTCAGAGAAAATGCTCTGGGAAGGACATGATTCTGTGGGGAGATAAAACACAACCCCCACTCCGGCAATGGTCCTGCCTTTAGGACCTATTCGTGATGCTCCATCGAAGAACATCTGCCAAACTTCATCCTCTGAAGTTACATTAGACTCGAAGACTTCATCCGGAATATCTTCGTGAAGTTTGAGTTTTCTGGGACTGGATGAGCAGCCAAGAACTCCGCAAGGGCCTGGCCTTAATCGCCTTTTGAGAGATAAAGATCATGTCGTATTGAGACAAAAGAAGTGACCATTTAGCTAATCTTGAATTCAGTGATCTTGGCTTCGTCATGAGAAGACGCAAAGGATTCACTCTGGAGATGACATGTATGGTTTGGCCAACCAAATAATGTCGCGTCTTCTGAACAGCAAAGACAAGAGCTAAGCACTCCTTCTCGATAGGGTTATAGCGAGATTCCGCTCCTATCAGAGTCCTGCTCAGATAATAAATGGCCTGCTCGGACCATTGTCGTCCTTTTGAGCAAGGAGGGCACCAAGAGAATGGTCGATAGCTTTCACATAAAGTAAGAATGGTTTCCCTGATGTGGGAGCGACTAAGACTGGAGGTTTGTGAGATATCTCTTGATGTCTTCATAAGCTTCCTGACAAGCTTGATCCCATACGAAAGAAGACCCTTTTTCATGAGTCGGGTAAACGGTTGACAGTGGCCTGAGAGATTTGCGATGAATCTTCTAATATAAGCCAGTCTACCTTGCAAGCCTCTAAGCTCTTTAAGATTCCTCGGTGGATGCGTGCTCTAAATGGCTTTGACCTTGTCTGGGTCAAGATGAATTCCTTTTGATGTAACAATAAACCCAAGGAACTTGCCATTCGAAACTCCCAAGAAGGATTTTGTCGGATTCATTTTCAGTTGATGAGCCCGCATTATGTCGAACATCGTTCTCAAGTCACGAAGATGATCATCCTTATTGCGGCTTTTGACAGCAATATCGTCGACATAGCATTCCACCGTTTTTCGGAGATGATCGCGAAAAAATTGTACTCATTGCCCGCTGATAGGTTGCTCGGGCGTTCTTTAGCCCGAAGGGCATCACGGTTGTAGCAGTATACCCCCAAAGGTGTTCGGAACGAAGTATGCTTCTCGTCGTCGGGGTACATTTTGATCTGATTGTACCCTGAAAAACCATCCATAAAAGACATTCTTTCGAATCCACATGTATTGTCAATCATGACATCGGTGATGGGCAGTGGGAATTCGTCTATAGGACAGGCTGTATTGAGATCACGGTAGTCGATGCAATCCATATCTTCCCATTCTTCTTGAGGATAGGAACGATATTAGCAACCCAATCTGGATGCTGTACCTCCCGTATGAAGCCACATGCGATGAGCTTATGGACTTCGGCTTCAATAGCCTCCATAATGTTCGGGGTGAAACTGACGTTGTTGCTGCTTGACGGCTTGGCGTCGGGGGTGTTGATACTCAGACAGTGCATGGCCACTTGCGGATCAAGTCCGGGCATGTCTTCGTAGTTCCATGCGAAGACGTCTAAATACTTCTTTATGAGTATTATCAATTCTTCTTTTTCTATAAGTGATAAGCTTTCACTTATAAAGATGAGCTTAGGGTGATCTTGACTACCCAAGTTGACCTGCATCACCTTATCTTCAGTAGGTGGTTCGCGCAGTTCGAATCGCTTTTCCCATTGGAGATCTAATTGCTGAGCCCATGGTTCCTCATCAGTAGCTTCCGCAGGCTCCAATTGACTGCTTGAAGTCATATTAACAGTGAGATCCTCGAACATCATTCCCACACTGACATCTGAGGCCCACTCAGAAGAAGAGGCGGAATGTGATGGGATTGGTTCGTCGTCTTTGAGTTGAACCATTGCTGGCGATGTGGGTGTAACGTATCCCAACCCCCTACGTGTATTGTCATAGTAATTGCAGGCTTCCCTTTTGGCACAAAGTTACGCACCAAACTACGCCTTCCTTTTGCGAAATTCAGGCCCTCTCCATGTTTCAGGTTGTACCCCATTTTCTTCATAATATGGCGCGTTGGTCGCGCGTAATGGAAGAATTGTGGGGTGTCTGAGTCTGAACTTGAATCTGTGGCTGTGGATCCTCGTGGTTGGGTTTCTACCAAAAATTATCGGTGATTGACCTTCTTTGGATGGAGGGATCACTAAAACGGCCCCTTCTATAGATTCCATTGGTGTGTTGGATGCACTTGGTCTATGTAAAGGCATATGCAGAGAGCTATCCGTAATGGATTCAAACAACCCAACATTCGCAGGATAATCAAAAGAAAATATTATCATTAATTACCCATTCACCTTCAACTTCAGAAGGAGTGTTACATTGGGGGTTATTAAGACATGCTATAATTGGTTCGCCAATCAAAATAGCTGGCATGTCTGCTTCAGATTCTGAATCTGCCTCATTGGCCACTATCATCATCGTCCAGCAATGGTTGTTTCAATGTCTCACCAGTCTCTTGATACAAGAGAGCGTCAGTGAAGTAATTTCTACCACCTTGAATGGTTGGTTTCTCAGCGAAGACAGTTCGTATTGTCGCGTTATCTTCGACATATTTGAAGCACTGGTGCAGAGTGGAGGGAACGATCCAATTGGCGTGGATCCACGGTCGTCCTAGCAGCAAGTTGTATGACGTGTCAGCGTCAATGACATAGCACGTCACTTCTGACTTCAGGCTCCCGATTCGGCAACGGAGTCGAATTTTTTCAAGTGGATGACTACTCCCGGCATTGAAACCGTATATTGTAGTAGTGATTACGGACAACCTATATAGTGGTATACCGAGAAAGTAGAGGAGCCTTTTGGGGATGATGCTAAGTGCAGATCCCGAATCAACCTGTACCCTTTTAATGCATGTTGAACCGATGTATCCGGTATAGTACAGAGGTCGATCATGCTTGTTATCTTTGAGAAACATAATCTCCGCTGTGAAGGTAATAGCGGGCACCTTTGATTGTGCATGATGGCATTCAGGGCACGGAGACTGAGCGTCATCTTTAGGGGTTTCTGGCATGTATGTCAGGAATGATTCTGAATTAAGCAGGGTATCCCTGAGTGCTTCTCTTGTCTTTTTGGAGAGACGAAGGAGCTCGTGTATCGTAATACGAGCCGGGATATTAGCCAGCTGGGCCAATATATCAAAACGAAAGGGCGTGTCAAGGCCTGGGCCTGAAGGCTTCTTCAGGACATGGTCGAACCGGACTTCCTTAGGCTTCTCCTTTCCCTTAGTTGGAATCGAAGCGGATGCAGGTACTTGTACTGACGTCGTTTGGTGTTGTGTCTCGTCAGTAGCTCTCTCATACTCTTTTAAGTATGATTTTCAGATCGAGTACCCTCGGCTGAGGTACGTCTGCCTGCGTCGTGCAAGCGTGCTTTCCCCTTCAGAATCGCTGAGAGAAGCTGATGTAAAATTGTCATCGTCTGGCAGGATGGAGATGACATTACAAGATTTGCCCTTCGACTTGGACTTTTTGAATCTCATTGTTCGTCTTGGGCAAGGTCTGGGTGTATCCATATGATTTTCCCTGTCTCGAGTGTTAAGGGAACAAGACCCTTATTATCCTAATTTTTAGCCGCGGGATGTTTGACTTCCAGTCGTGGCGCAGGGAATGGATAAGTCCCGTTAGCAACTGTGACCTTTGGGGTTTTGCCGAACTCGAGGGTCACCATATTGGCTGTGTGTGACTTCTTCTGCTTGATTTAGTGTCAAAACTCCGGCATCGATCAAGGCTTGAATTCTGTCGTTGAGGACAAAGCACTTGTCGGTAGGATGGTGAATCATCCTGTGGTAGAGACAGTATTTGGGACGTTCGTGCGTCCTATCTCATTGGGACGTCGAGCCTCTGGTAGCTTCATTTTATTCCCTTTGTGGAGTAATGGAATATTGTGACCACCTGATCGTCTCTGAAGGAGTACCGTTTTGGAGGGAACTTAGACTCCTGATTAATGAAGCCGCTCTTCTTGGCCTTCGACTGAACATTCCCTGACAATTCGACATAGTCTCTTTCCCTTGGCTTGAGAAGACTGCGCCATGTCGCCATGTCCTTTATTACTCATACCCCATTTCCTTTAGGGGTGGATGGTTCGAACTTTTAGCTGACTTTTCGGCTATCTCAGCTTGTTCAACCAATTCTTTCTAGGTATGGGCTTTGATAGCCCCCATGCGAATCTCTACTGGTCTAAAAAGGTTGTGCCTGCACGTCTGTAAGAGCATGGGTAATGACATCCCTGCTAGGCACATCAAAGACAGGTTTCTGAATCGCTCAATGTAGTCACGGACAGATTCGCCCTTTTCTGCACGGTGGAGAGGAGCTTGTCCATGGTTACCTCGGTATCGTCTTTATAGAAACGAGAAAGGAATCGGGTTTGCAGGTCGATCCAAGAATTGACAGAGCCCAGTGGGAGACTTCAAAACCAGTCAAATGCTACCCCCTTTAAGGTGCCGATGAACAGCCTAGCCATGATAGCATTATTGTCTATAATATTACGGTCTGAGACTGGAAATAGTAGATGTGCTGGTTTGGCGAGCTTTTACGTGTGTAACGTCGGTGGTTTGAACTTTGGTGGGTATGGTACTGAATCCCACTCCAGCGGGTAAGGACGGATTGCCCTACTTTCTTTAATTCATCCCTTTGAGCTAGGGATGCGATTTGAGCTTGGATGCCTTTAAGGACTTCAGCGTCTAAAGAAGAACCCTCCTTTGACTTTCTATCCTTGGCTGTTCATTGCTAAGATGTTCCTTCTCATCATGGTTACTTCCGGTATCATTGTTATTCCGGTTATTGAGGAGTTGAGCGAGCATCTGTCGAATGTTATCCAGAGCTTCTTGCTGGGTTTTGGAAGTTTGCTCCTGAGCTTCCAAACGTCGACGAAGGTCATCATTACCATTATTAGCCATGTTTACTGATGCTCTGTCTGTTCGCACCGAGCTGACTGTCGCCGAAGAGGCATACCCACTATCTTCATCCTCTTCATCAGATGACTGGACTGATCTTCTCTTTGGTTCCAGTGAGGCTACTGTCGTTGAGGAAGATGGCTGTCATAACTGTAGGGTATCACAACCTAGATCTGGTTTCGAAAGACACCTTCTTCATGCACCAAGACTTCACCCAAGCCTGGGCTATAATCTGGATCTGAGAACTGTAGGGAGTCTCGTGGGATGCTTGTCTGCCCCTGTGCAGCTCTCGTCCTCTTTCGGTCATGTTAACGAATGCAGAGGGTAAATCTCGCGATATGCTCCTTTTATGATGTTTCACCAGGGCTTGTACCGACAGCCGATCAAAAACTGATCGTCGGCCTAGAGAGAAGTGGCGAGGATTGGTCCTAACCGGTAATGGACTGAGTGGACTGTCACCAGCTGACATCTCACTTGTTGACAACAGGGGGGAGTAGTTCGAAAATATTCCAACTTCCGTTTGTTTGTCAAGATTCTTGCAAGTCAGACCCAGTTGGGCCTAAATGATCCAGCGCAGAGGCTCTTTTGGATCGCGCGTAGGACGATGTCCTACTCATTTTATCACCACAGAGGGGATTAGCACTAAATAGTGCTTCAGTTCTAGCTTCGCGGCTAAGAAACCTTGGGAATATCCTTGGGTGCTGAAGCTGCATAAGCAACGCTGTCAACACTTAGGGATAATCCCTTAGTTCCACTACAAAGCGCGAGCTTAGCGCTTGATGAACTGGGGAGCAGAGCACGCTGTGGTGCTTTATTTGCCATGCTGCTGCGAAGGCGATTAGCCTTAGTGCTTTGGCTCTAAGTTCGTAGCTAAAAGCTTTGGAAAAGCCCTTGGGCGCTGAAGCTGCATAAGCAACGCTATCAGCACTTAGGGACGATCCCTTAGCTCCGCTGCGAAGAGCGATTCTAATACTTGAGAACTGGGGAACGAAGCACGCTGTGGTGTTTGGTGGGTCCAGCTTCACGGCTATGAACATCGCGCGTACCCTGAGGTACAGTAGCTTCGCTTGTGAGAATGAGGCTGGCGCGAGTTGTTGCTCTTGAATTGGGTGAAGGTACTGTCGCCATTGTGACTTCACGGCTAGCAGCACTGTTGGAGCAGGCAGGCAACTTGCCTTTTTCTTCACAAGAGAGACACACTTGTGGCATAGCTACGCCTGAGCCTTTACTCAGAGCCTTCTGTTTTGGCCTCCACATCTGTTTTGGCAAGGGAGTCTTAGGTTCGTAAGGAACCTGACTAGCCACACGCGAGGCTGAGGGGGTGTGGCAGAATTCTGCTTCTGGTTTCTGTTCTGAAACCTTGGTCATGGAGGCCTTTCTATGTTTCCACGCGTGAAACATTAGACCACCCCCAGAGAGGACTTCTTCAAATTTTCTTGGTCGAAGTGGACGATCAAGTTCTCAAAAGTGTTGGACTTGGACTGCGGGCATGCTTTTTTTGTTGCGCCAGAGAACCGCAGTAGGCTCACAAAGAGCCTTATCTGTCTCCGCAGAGACTTGCCTTGAAGATTTAGCCAGAGAGGCTCTGGCTGCACCGGCTTTCTTGAATTCAGAGATAGACCCGAAGGTCTGTTCGTCGTATTGTGACACTTGATTCTTAGCAGTGGAGAATTCGCTCCCAGTGGAGTCGCCATCTTATTTTTCATTGATTTGCAAAGGGAAAAAACTTACAAAAAAAGGTCGAGGAGCTAAATTACAAGTAACACAAAAGATTACAAGTAGATCTCCTCGGAGATTCTGGAGAAGTGTGCCGGTAGGAGTCTGGTCAGCGCGCGACCACTTTGTCCCTTTGACGATGCGAGCGATGAGATTCTCTTCTCGCCTGGTTCAGGGAATTAGAGAACGGAAGGTTGGTAGAACCCTCTTGTTACTTCTCAAACTGCCTTCGCTTAGGAATTCCTTCTCGCCTAGTTCTAGAAATTCCTTAAGAGGAAGGAAGGTATTAGGGTATCAGTACCCTGATTAGAGAAGTGATTCTCTGAAGTCTCTGAATTCTTGGAAGCAGCAAAAGTGTAGATCTCTGTTCAGCCTCTCTATGTGCGCCTTCATGAAGTCGTGAAGAAATCCTCTCGTGCAGGGGTCCCTCTTGCATGTTCGTCTCTTTGGAGCGTCGTCTCTTCTTCTCCAGATCTCTCTGCTTGTGCCCCTGGTGGGCTATTATAGGGAGAGCAAGGTATAATTGTCCCTTGAAAATATAGAAAACAGATTAAATCAAATCTGTTTAAATCTGGAAAGTAGCCTTGCTGCGAGGCTAGAATCAGCTTCTGCGAAGCTAAAAGTAGCAGGTCGGTTGATCCTCTTGATCTGTTTTGATCCTTTCCATATAGTTGGAAGATCTCCCTTGATCCTCTTACTCATTTTAAGAGAGTTAAGAGATTATGGCAATCAACTGCCAAATTTGATCTCAGATTTGATCTTGATTGTATTTGATCTCAATCCTGATTAGATTTAATCTCATCTGGAGATTTAATTAGTCAAAGGTTGACCATAGCAGATCCGCAGCGGAGCTGCCGCGTTGAGCTCACAGCGGAGCTGGAAGGCGCATGTGGCGAAGTTAGAAGACAGCTCTTCAGCGGAGCTAGATATCGTCTGTGGTGAAGTTACCGAACATCCTTCTGCTTCAAGCGAAGCTAACTCTCTACGAAGTTAACTGAGCACTTCAGGCGAAGCTATAAGTTAGCTTCCTGACGGAGCTGTGTGAATGGCTTCAAGGCGAAGTTAGGTGATCTTAGCCTCTCAGGTGAGGCTATCCCTTTGGGCTCATGTGATGCTAAGTGCTAGCATTTTAGACCTGCTGAGGTCTGTTTAGAGACAATCTGGGCTTATTGTCTGCTTCACTGGATAGTAGAGTCCAAGTTGCTGCTTTTGTCCCTTGGGGATGAATGAAAACTGTCGTCAGCTTATCTGTCTTTTGTAAATGTCAACAATTACAGAACTGGTCGTCAGCTTGTCTATCGCTTGTCTTTTGTAAATGTCAACAAGTTTAGACATTGTTTGGACCAATCAGCCTATCTTTCACTTGTCTTTTGTAAATGTCAACAAGTTTAGATATTGTTCAGGCCAGTAAGAATCTTGTCTTTTTTTAAAGTGTCAACAATAATGTATTGTGACTGACTATAATCACCTGACTGTGCATATGTATACTATGATAGACATATGATTGTACACATGACCGGATTGTATACCAGAGTAGTGACATGCTAGGTTCACATCTAGACATTAGTTGTTCCCGTTACCATGACATTAGTTGTTTGTTTACAGTTGTTTTACTTGTCTTTTATCTGCATGCTTATTCATTTTATTGTTATTCTATGCACATTATTTATATGCACGAGCCTTCCTCTTTACACACACACTTATTAGGTCGCTTCTGATGACCCTGGATTCGCACGTCCAGGGTATTGGACATCTTCTTATATTATTCAGGTGTTCGTTGAGCTCGTATGCTTCACAAGGAGTTAGAGGTTCTCTTCTTGATTCTGGTATTCTTTCCTTTTTTTATGATTCCTGTATATCACACTTAGTTTCTATTTCATCCTTATTTCATCTGGGATCATGTGTAGTCATTATATGTATTATTACACTGATCGTTAATATTATGGTTTAGATTTATACCTTGTTCAGGTTAATTTAGGCTTAGCGTGTATACGTGTGGGTATTTTCCTCGCGTATATGCGTTGCCGACTCTGTCGCGACTCCGTTTCTATGTATTTTTGGAAGTGGGGCAAGACAAGAAGGCGGGATCAAGTCCCTTAGGATTTTTAGCAAACCCTCAGCTATAAAGGATTGGTATGCCTTTACCAACTGCCGTTTGAGTTGGGCTAGCCATGCTATTCTCCTTAGTTTGTTGAGTTATTGAGAATTTCTATTGGACTTAAAAGCCAATCTTCTCTATCCTTAGCTGTTGAGGGCGTTGGATTTGATAATCTCTAAAGAAGAGTGATAAAACTAATACTCAATTAGCTTGCCTTTATTGGCTCAATTTTACGGAGAATTGGACTGTGTTCTTATGTACTTTTCACCCGACCATTCCTCTTAACTAGCTTCTTATATGCCGATTAGAACTCCAACGATGTTTAATCGTCGTGCTAGTCTCACTTGTCACCGAATAGTTGCCGATCAATAAGGACTATTATGCTCATGTTGAGCAGAACATAGCCAGACAACGTTTACCAATGAGCACTACTATACTCGTATTGAGCAGAACATAGCCAAAAAACTGTTGATCAATGAGGACTACTATGCTCGAGTTGAGCAGAACAAAGATGACTAGCGTTGATCAATAAGGACTGTTATGCTCGTGTTGAGCAGAACATAGTCAACTGCTATTGATCAATAAGAACTATTATGCACGGGTTGAGTAGAATATAGTCGTCAATCGAGAATTCCATCGTAGGGGAATGCGCAAGCGTCATACATACTTGACCCAATGATCTGAGGTTTAATGTTAACATGATCAAGGGTAGTATTTCTTCAATAATTTGCCATTAATCGGCATCATAAGTATATTGCCTTCTGGACTTATCTGGCGATATGCCCCATTTGAGTAGACTGACTCTACCACAAATGATCCTTCCCATTTGGGTTGAAAGTTTTCTTTCGTCATGTCTGTCACCACCATTGGCCTTCTGACAACCAAGATGAGATCACCTTTCTTGAATGTCTACTCCTTCTTAGCTTTCTTGTTGAAGGCTTTGAAAATTTGATCTTGATAAAGCTCGATTGCTATTGATCATGTGGACATGGACGAACTTCTTGAGAAGCTTCCTAATGATTTTGTTAAAAGCTTCTGTAAGTTCGTTAGCGGCTGGGTAGTATACCATTAAAGACACACTTTGGATTCTGAACTTACTGCAAAATCTCTACAACGCTTCATTGACGAACTGAGGCCCATTATCGAGGATAATCCATCGTGGTACATCAAAGCGGTAGATTATGTGATGTTTGATGTTTTCACTTCCTTCAAAGGATAGCCTCCACCTTTGGAGAAGTAATGGTTATAACTAAGATAAACTGATCTCTTTAGATAAAGGTGGACTGATAGGACCAACTATGTCTATTCCCCACATCTAAAATGGTCAGGAAGAAGTCATAGGATGAAGATGTCCTGGTGCCTAATGAATGAAATCACCATGAATCTGAACAGGCGGTGGCATCGCTTAGCGTAAGCGATGGCATCAGGGATCATCTTCGGCCAATAATATCTCAGTCTTCAGAGTCAATCCCCCAGCTTTGGACTAGGTTGGTGAGCTCGGCACATATTGTCATGAGCCTCTTTGAGTGCCACCTGTGTCTTTTATATGACAGGTAGCGAAGTAAGCTTCCATCATGCGATCGACGATACAGTGTTCGCGTGATCGCATTGTAGTAGAATCTATGGGACTTCTTCTAATGGCGCCACCTCTTTAGGGTCATCGAGCAGCATGCCATACAAGCAATAGTCGATGTATGGGAATCGCCAATCCTTGAGCTCGGGACCTGGTGAAATCTCTAGAGTTTCTTTGACTTGAAGGTCTCATGTTGGCTTTTGATTGTTTTCAAGGGCAAATTTTGGACAGTACAAGTCATGTTTGTAAACGAGTACTTTCTCAGTTGCTCCAGCTGGAAGGCCAAGGAAGCGGCGAGGGACACCAATGCATCTGCATGCGCATTTTGCTGGGGAGGTACATAGGTAATGTAAAAATTTTTGAATTTCTCTGCTATGTAGATAGCTGCTTAGTGATAGGGTACTAAGTCTTCACGTCTGCCTTCATACTCCCCACGAACCTGATTGATGATGAGATTTGAATTACAGTACGCTTTGAGATTTTTAATGCCAATCTCATCGGTAATTTGCATCCCGATAAAACGAGCATTGTATTCCACTATATTGTTAGAACACGACTCAGTTAATGAGAATACACGGGGATTCCAGAGTTCTATAAGAAGACAAGTACTACCCCCATTCCTGCTATGATATTTTCTCGAGGGCCGTTCTCGATGCGCCATCGAAGAAGAGTTTGCCATACCTGTTCTTCGAAAAATGTTTGGGTTATGCAGACTTTAGCTATCTCATTTGGGAGATCTTCATAAAGTATGGTTGTTCTTGGATCTGGATGTTCAACCAAAAAATCTGCCACTGTGTCCTTTACAACTTTTTTATGGCAGGAATTGCATTCATATTTGTGGCCTAAGGCCCATTGCTCTAGTTTGATGATGATTATCTCATGTAGTTATAGCACTAATGATCTTGTGTCTATTTAAGTTTCAGATATTTAATCAAGATCTTAGTCAGTTTTAGCTCAATAAAAGATTCAAAGTCAAGTTTTGAAGCTAGCACGTGTTGATTCAAGAGCTCGCGCTTCAAGATCACATCAAGTACTCAAGAGGAGTCGAGCTCATGGATCAAGTTTTGGAGCAAGTCAAGATGGAGAAGAAGATTTTCAAAGAGAAGATTTTCAAGACTTGTGTTATGTTTGTAAGTGTTAAGATTTTATTTTAGATAAGATGTAAATGATAGATTAGTTATGAATTGCTCAAGCTCATATACACACACACACACAAAATTTCTATAGTGTTTTCATAAGAAATAATTTTAGAAAATTTGGTTTCAGTTTAACCGGTTGATTTTCAAAGAATACATATTTCGTTTCATGAATATATTCATCAAAACAAGTTTACATGGTTTGTATGTGTTTTGAATTTCATCCATACACATTGTTGTTTCATATTATTAAAAACTTCTTTTAATGAGTTTCATATCATGTGTTTAAGTTTTGTTAAAGTCAAAACTTATTTTAAGCTTATAATCAAAAAACAAAGATATTCATCTTATATGTGTATTGGATCTTATCCTCATACACTATACTTCAAAAGTGTTTAAAATATCTTGTTTTTATATTTGAACAAGTTTTAGAAAAATCATTTTTTATTTTGAAGTTAATTTTGAAAAATACAGTTTTGGTTTTAAGCTATAACTTCTATGCCTGAAAAATAGTTCAATTGTTTGTAATATGTGTTGATTTTTGATAATACATATTTGTACTTCAAATTATTTTAATGAACTTATTTTTTTTGGATTTTATGGGTTTTAAATAAAATTTTAAGATTTTTACAAGTTTGATTTTCAATCCCTTAAACCTTGTTTTGGGCTACTTGCGGTCTACCGATAGGTCGACCGAGAAAAAAGCTCGGCAGACCGATATGCACAAACAACGTGCACAAGCCCTGGCTTGAGGGCCGGTCGACCCGACAGTCAACCGATCCAGAGAGCTTGCTCTCTGGATCTGGCCCCGGTCGACCGAGCGGTCGACCGACCAGAGAGACCAGCTCTCTGTTTCTTGCTTCGGTTGACCGATAGTTAAAGACCTGGGTGCGGTCGACCGGGCAGTCGACTGGCAACTGTTTTGGACACATATATTGCATAAATATTATTACTTTCCTACAAATATTCTGTAATGAATATTGCAAATAATTTGTATTAATGTCCTAATTCAAGCAGGGTATGATAGGGAGAAGATAATCATGAAATTTATTCAATTAAATTCAAAAGTTCAAAAGAAAGGGATCGATTCAAATCCAAAGGTTCTAAAAAGCTATCTTATCTGAAAACTGGATATATCGGATAAGATAATATTATCTAATTTAAGAAAAAAAATGGATTGTATAAAAACCCTATCGGTCTTCTTGAAGATAAATGTATATCTTATCAATTCTAGAAGACAAATTGAAAATCAAAAAGGATAAATTAATAGAGAGAATATCAACCGATGAGATGAAGCAATTTAGATTCGGATTCAGGCTGCATATAATTTAGCATTTTAATCATAAATTCGCTTCCGAAACTCAAATCTGATGATTCAAGATGCAACAGAAAAGAAGACTTAAAGGTCTACAATTCGTATATTAATCACTCATCCCAATTCTATCATTTAATAAGTGATATTCAGCAATCAAACACGCCAATAAGCTGCAAATCAGAATTGAATTTCTGGTAAATCAAATCAAGTTTGGAGATAAGGGGAGAATTCAAATTCAAAAATATACAGCTCTTCCTATTTTCATATGCATTCTATCCCTTTAGTTTTCTCGTATAAATACCCTCATACCTCAAGGCAGAAAGGGTACCACTTCAGAGAGAGATTTAGTTTAGGTTTCTTTTCTTCTTCAATGTATTTTTTATTTTCTTTATTTTATTTTATTTTTAGGTTAGAGAGAGTTACATGATCAAAGAGAGGAAGAGTTTTTATAGAGTAATACTATTATAATCTTTTCTTCAAGAAGCTTATATTGAAGGTGACAATTAATGAAAGTTTCTCACTTTCTTCATTGTGCTCGATCTCGCCGAAGCCTTACTTTCCTTTATTCTTTTCTATTACTTCGGTGTTTACTTCATGTTGAAATAAGTCTTTGGTATGATTCAAACAGTAGAGGTAAATATTATTTTTTTATTTCTGATTTTTGTATCAATACTTTTCTTTATCTTTTTTTTGGTTTCTTTTTCTTTTATAATTAAAAAAAACAACAATGCCACCACGATCTCTTCTTCTACCATCTTCTTCTTAACTTAACTTAATATTTTTTTTTTTTATAAACTGAGAAGATAAGTATTAACTAGTTTGGAAAATTAAAAGAAGAAACTTACATAACGCTTCCATCGCTGTCCCTCCCTGTGGATGATGACCCGTTAGCCCTAGGCTACACAGTAGAATTAAGGGACCAGTACTGTTCTAAATTTCTGTATTTTTTTATGCAGGTTTGGCTCGATCAATAACCCTAATGGTCTAAAAAATGACCGTTGGCCGGTCGACCGACAGGTCAATTTGGCCAGAAACTGAGCCCAATGGCTAGTTTTCTGAACCCTATAAATTGGGGTTCTCTGGCCAGTTTTATACAAGATTTTGGAGAAGTTTTAAGCCACTTTTTTCATCTTTCTAAGAGGTTTTCCAACAAGTTTTGGGCTTAAATTCCATATTAAAAGGAGAGTTTATCAAGAGAGTTTTTTTTCTTTAGTTTTTAAAGCATTCTATTGAGTTTTTCCATCACAAGTTCTATCTAATTTTCCAACACAACTTGAGCTTTCCGTTGCATATTATCTTCTAGGGATCTTTTATTGTGAGAGTGTTTTGGTGATCAAGAGAAGGAGATCACTAAGTGTTCCAAACTTATATCGAGATGCTATAGAGTTTGAGGCCTCGGTGAGCTAGTGAGTTCACGTTGTGTAAAGTTCTTGAGGGA
>JAVJIF010027907.1:0-83750 GCA_038442645.1 Agave tequilana | reverse complement strand
GACCACACTCTTATCTACGCGTGCGTGTTCTCCATCATGTACAACTCCTCCTTCTTTCACAATCCCCTCTTTTTCTCTGACAATCCCACCTCTTCTCTCAGAATCCCTGTCACAACCTCCTCCCTTTCATCAACTCCTCCAACATCCCTCACTCTCTCAAACCTACCTATAATCCCATCGCCTGCATCGACACCTCCAACATTCACACTTGTGGCTAAACTTATCTCCCTAACATCAGCCATGTTTCCAACTCTCCCAACATCTTCACCATCATCTTCTACAATCGTGGCCGAACCAATGTCAACACTACCCATAACCACATCACCGCCGACAACATCTCCACCATCATCATCTCCACCAACATGGCCACCTCCACCATCTCCTCTCACAACCTCACCAACCCCTTCACTGCCCACACTCTTTTTATCAACGACCCTACCCTAACTCTATTACCAACACCAACCTCAACCCCACTAGCACCGCCGCCACTGACGACTCCCTTTCTTCCCTTTTCCTCCTCGCGACCACGCTGCTGCCTGCGTTTGAAGGGCTGACAACAGCTGTCTCCTCGTCGTCTTCTTCTTCAATCTCCTCTTCTTTACCTCGTCCTTTTCCTCCATCTTCTCGTCTTTATGTTCTCTTCTGCAAACGCCATAGCACTACCACCGGTGATGAGAAAGCCGGTGACCCCCGCTTAACCTCTCCTCCTTCTCACTTCCTCTCTTCCTCTTATCGTCTCCCCCTCCTCCATCTCTCTTCTCCATTCCTTCCTCCACAAACTCACCCCCCTGGAGCCACCTCTGTTGCGACCAACGGCGGCAGAATTTGATCCACCACCACCCAATTTGGGTGGTGGAATTGGGATCAAGCCCTCAACCAAGGACTACTTACCCTCGCTCGGCCCTAGCCGCCTCCCCCGTCACCCCCATCAATCGGCACCCAAAAATCCCAAATCACCACATTTTCATCTTAATTCCCATCAATTTTCTTTTGATTCATCTCCCTGTGCAATGGTGGGAGAGAGAGTTCGAAGGGGCAGGAGGGAGATGGGGAGGAGGTGAGGAAGGGTCAGCGGGGAGGTGGTGACGGTGGGACAGTGGAGGTGGAGAGTGTGTTTGAAGGGGCAGGAGGGAGGCGAGGAAGGGGCACAGTGGGGGAGGTGGAGGTGGAGGGGGTAGCGGGGATGATGGAGGTGGAGAGAGAAGGGGGCAGGAGGGAGGCGAGGAAGAGGTAAGGGAGGTGGAGGATTTGGGGGCGATGGGGGTGGTGAGGCTTGGGGATCTGATGCGGGGTTGCTGAGGGAGAGGGAGACGACGCGGTTGTCGGAGAAGGAGCAGGAGTCAAAGCTGAAGTCCAAGGTCAGGGGGGTCGGAGACGTCGATGCTGTTATGGAAGAGGGAGGCATCGGTGGAGGACGATGGCGACGAGAGAGAGGGAGTGAGGCAATGAGAGAGAATGAGGCAGTGAGATTTGATAAGGAATATCACTTTTGTTAAGAGTAAAAATGTATTTCACCACTCCATCGTTTGAAAATAGACAACAATTAATGGAGGATTTTTTTTCCCAACTTAAAAGATTTAGGGGTCAGTATATAAATATGAAGATTTCGGAGGTGAATACAATTAAGAAAGATTTCGGGTGTCGATATGGAAAAAATCCTAAATTTAATTAAGTAAAATTACTTGTTTCTCTCTTTTCAATTTTATCATAATACTTTGTTATTGCATTGCAATTTATATTTTTTTACTAAGATATACAACACATCCTTTTAGCCTATTCGTAATCGTATCTGTTCCCACATCCGATTTGCTAATATTTGATTCATATCCGATATTCTTTTTTGCGAACTAGGATATCAAGTTTTCATATCTGACAATGTCTATATCCGTATCCGAAAGTTAGGAGCGGATATGAATATGGTAAATGCTATATTCGATCTGTATCTGATCCATTCGCACCCCTAAATGCTTGCGAATTATAGATTGTTATTATTATGTGGTATCTACCCAAAATTTCCAAAATAGGTTAGATTACGAACTACCATTATTGTTCAGATGTATATAAGACTGGTGATGGTAGTTCTTAACTCCTGATGGCTCAAAGCAAAGCATGCCCTCTTGTTGCTACTTGTGGAATATCAATATTAGCACTTCGACACCATGTAGGTAATCAGCAATCTGCTTCTTTTATGGCCTATTTGTGTGTTTGGGTCCTAGACAAATGAATTGATCCAAGGATTGTATCATAACACAAACCTTAGCCCAGTGTGAATTGTTAACTTTTTGTTTTGAGTTGTAGATTGTGGTGCATGAAGTTTGGTTTCACAAATATTAAGCGGGATGATTGATTAATTTC
Organism: Agave tequilana; assembly: GCA_038442645.1. Classification (NCBI taxonomy): domain Eukaryota; kingdom Viridiplantae; phylum Streptophyta; class Magnoliopsida; order Asparagales; family Asparagaceae; genus Agave; species Agave tequilana. The sequence goes on along the minus strand of JAVJIF010027907.1, from coordinate 81,395 downwards.
TTTTTCTGATACTTAAATATTCGGATAATGACATAATACGAAGAGCAACATGGTGATCATTGGCGGTCGTAGGGATTATTTTCTTCACTGCAGAGCATAATGGAATAATACTAGACTTTTGCCACGTGTGATGTGTGCAGAGATTGAGATAAAGATTTAAACTCTTAATTGAGAATTGACGCAGGACGGCAGGGAAAACTAGGGTTTATGGGTGAGATTGGGGAAAACTAGAGGTTATGGAAATTAGGGGGAAAAAAATAAAGATTTGGCCTCTCACCCAGTTGAATCGCTTTTTCACTCCATGCATCTCGTACAAAAATTTAGACTGGGGCTTCACACTGAGGAAAATCACTCCCCTACTCATGCATCTCACATAAAGAGTTAAAAAGACTCAATTGGGGTTTCAATTCTCAATAATTCAATAATCCATTGATTTCAAGTAAAAGAGCTACAAGGGTATATATAAAAAAGATGACATGTGCACTACTCATGCCTCACATAAAGAAAAATAAAAGACTAATAAAAAAAATAAAAACTAATAAAAGAACTCTCCGCAAATAGGTCTTCATGTCTCCATCATTAACTATGAAAAAGAAAAAAGATCCATTGAGATTTGATCGGCAAAATAAAATACTAGTCATGACTCTTATTTTGGATTAACATTTTATGATTCTTTGGCTTAAATTAGTAGTATGCTAAAATCTTACCAAATATATTCTAATTACCTTAGCATGTAAGCAATACTACTTTTCTGAGTAGAATGTACATAAATTTGTTACTATACCTATTTATTATAATTTTTAAGTTACTTTATACAATCTACACTTATTATTGATTATTTGCCTTTTGAATTAGTCATATTATCCTTTCAAAATGTGAGAGCACCAAGTATTTGATATGTGCGAACTTGTGTATTGTACATGTATTTTGGATGTCTTGTATATATATTGTTCTGCACTTTTGAGGTTTTGGCATATTACATACTAGATTTTTGTCTTTTCTCCACAATGTATACTTATGTAGTTGGCCATAGTTTGCTGTCCAAAAATTGACATATCCACAGATGTCAAACACGACATGCCTGTCCAGATGTGCCTTACACTAACAGATGTAAAACCTCTATTCACTTATAAAATATGTATATATGAAGTTAGCCCCCTGTTGGCAAAACTAAGTTTTTTGTAAATTATTTCACTTTGAGGTTCCTCCAATGATGTGCAATGTTTTTCTTATATACATATAAGTATAAAATATTTCAGAAAATACTCATGTAATGCAACTGTTTCTTGTGTATGACAGCCCATGTCTTTTGTCCATTTTAGAAATAATAGAATATACCTGCTTATAGTTGTCATTTTAACATATTTTTACATTCTAGGGTATAACACCTGTTTATATTTGTGATACTGATCAGGGAAAAGGAACGAACAATCAGACTACATAATAGTATTGTTGTCATTGTTTGTTATTATTATTATTATTATTATTATATTATTTAAGTATATACATGACATTCTTGCTTCATGTCAAATTACATACTTCATATCATTGTTATATCATTGTTATACCGATATGTACAATTGATACTAATACGAGGCAATACCGGTATTGCTTTACACTCTAGTTGAAAGGCCAATTTTGATACCTAAACCTGTGGCTGATACTGATACCCAGCCCGAGATTTCCGATCTCGCTTCATATAATATGCAGATATATTTACACAAGAGCATGTTCAACGCTCTTGTTCAACATCAATTATTGTTAGATCCCATAAGCCATTTCAATGCTTATATTTATTGTTGCTCCTATTTCTTTTCATGATTAATTCATTACTTCTTTATTTTTATTTTCCTCTTTTAATAGAATTTCCTAATTCATTGTCTTTCAGGGAGAAGATTGCAGGTACTAATTGGTCATTGATAACAACAAATGATGGCAAGAAGTACTATATGACACTCAGAACAAGGTAGTCTACTTTGGTAGTGCATAATTATATGTTGATTGAGTGTTTTCCCCCGTTACTGCAGTGATAAAGTAGGATTTTGGTTTTCACAATCATGAATATATGGAGTTGACACAGATTTCCATTTCTAATTTGTTGTTATGAGATAAATACTAACAAGAAAGGAAACATTTCTGTTCCAGAGTACTGTATCTTCCCTGTACGCTCAATGATGGTGCAAATGTTCTTAGCTTTCCATGTAGAGAAAATTTTTTGCTTGCTTGGACATCAGATCTATAGTGTTGCTTGGCATGGATGCTCCCTGCTCACGCACCAGTGTGTGTTTGGGGGGGGGGGGGTGTTGGTGGGGGTGGGGGGTGGGGGGGGGGTTGAAATAGCTCTGTGTTCATGCCATTATAAGCTACCTAAATTAAGCTATTTCATGTCTGTGCAATGATCTGATTGTTTACTACATACTTCAATAAGCACACTTTTACCTTTTAAAACAAAACTCAAATTTCTAATTCTATCATTATCATATTCAAGGCATTCCCTATTAAAATGCGGTTGGCCATGAGGAACGATCATATATGGGGAACGATTGCAGATGCCAAAAGATCATTGAAAGCAGAGGGAAGGAACAACAACAATCACAACAACATCAAAGCCTTTATTCCAAAATTTTTGGATTGGATGCATGAATCATTTTGGTCCATTCAGCTCTTTCAAGAGCCACGGTCCATTTCAACATTTTCATTTCAGCTATACTCCATTTTCTGGCCGACTGCCATGTCGTTTCTTAATACCTATAAGATTGGCTGGTCATGTATCGGGTCTTACAAGATATTCCTTTCAACTTCATGAAGAGAATTGTTTTACTAACTCCTATGAAACTGATCGATGTGATGGCAATGTGCATGGATCATATTTTAGTATTTAACTGAGGAAGAAAGTATGAAGTCTGGGAAAATTTGCCCAACTGAAGCAAGGATGAGTTTCAGGAGCAATTCATAGAAGAGTGAAGAAACATGATGATCCATGTATAGCAGTCCTCAGATCCTACCACATTCAGGTTTCAAACTCCAATATTAGCTGTAAATGAGGTGTAGGGAAGTAGAAAAGGGTCTGGGACGAGGGGTGAGGGTTTATGTACGAAGAGAACTCATAGGGAGGAAGAAACATCATCTTGAAGGCTCTGGTCCTTACTAAGTGTCTGTGATGACATCCCTTAAAGTGTGTTATCTAATGATTCTAACCAATGTTGCCTGCAGGCACTGCACCCATCTCCCAACCAAAGAAACACAGCTCACACTCCTTTTAAGAAACGTCGCATTGTTGGACATTACTATTAGAAACAAATTAGATGATTTGTTAGGGATACTCTTCAGTCAGTATTCTGACCCTTTATCCTTTATGGTTGTTATCAGATATATAAATATTTTTAATCCATCATCAAATATATATTTAGAGTTACACCTACTGTCACTGGAAGCTTTGTACATACCCCGCACAATTTTCATCTGCTTCTCAGTCTTCCTCCTTTATCTTGACTCTATGCTGTCTATGGCTGGGTGGAAACAATCCAGAAACCTAGAAACTGGCTTGGTTTCTTTTCAGTTTTCAGGCTTGCCTAGAGGAAACCTGGATATAATGGTTTAATGTTTACCAGAGTGGTGGCTTCTAGATGCCATGTAGGATGTTTTCTTGGTTTTAGTTTCTAAAGAAAATGGAAACACAGGTTTTTAGGCTCAAGTCTGGAACCCCACTACACATTTATTATGATGGGAACATCAAACATCAGTTGAAGGCTCTAGTCCCCTGTCTTCAGTTTTTTGAACCTTTTGAAACCTAAAAACATTTAGAATCGGGCTTTACTAATTGGTACCAATCGGATTGGCATGGGATCGTCGATACATAAATAATATCGGCTGGTATGCGCCGTTACGACTCATATGAGGCCGATCTGCATTACCTTCTTTCCCAATCTGCCTATGGACAACAAAGTTGAAAAACCAAAGCAAGATTGTTGCAAACAAGGGGTGAGGGGGAGAGAGAGAGAGGGCGCATGGAGAGAGACTGGGAAGAGAGATCGTTGGGGGGCGGAGATCAAGGGGGAGAGAGATGAGGGGAGGGTGATGTAATACAGGATCGCAATCACCTTCGAACACAAATAAAAAAGAAAACTAGTGTTTTATAAGAAATAAAATGAAAAGAGAGAATAGGGTTGGAGAAATAACCAGATAACTTTGGGCTTCGCACCCCTTACGCGGGCTTCGCACCTTGTACCACGGGCTTCACACCCAATCTCAAGAACCCAAGAGCTCTGAAATTTAACTGAAAAAGATTTATTATTCATTGTCTACTTATTCATTGAGTTGAGCCTCTTTATATAGGCTCTTACAAAGTGAACTTCTCGGATATAACCGATGTGGTACCAAAAGAAAGATAAACAAAACACAACATTTCAAAATAAACTAAGGCATAAAAAGGTAACTGACAACTGGCGTGATGTCCTCATCAATTCCCCGAGGGTGGGAGAAACCCGACCCTGTCGAGTGAGGACTTTCCTCAAAAGCATATCAATTGGGCCAAGGTGGTGGCCGCGGCAGCATCACTGGTACGCCGTGTTGATACCATGGTGGCGGAGGTGGAACTGGTCTCCGTGATGAGTTGGCTGTGAAGGACGGCAGCTCGATCAGGACATAGAGAGTAGACCAAGGCGCATCATCCCTGTTGAAGACGGAACTAATACCCAATGTTTAAATAACGATAACGTAATGATAACGTTTTCTTCTGTTATGTTACATATGTTATAACGTAACGCATAACGTAGGTTACGCGATTTAATATTTAATTAATAAAAAAATGTATATACTATATTTAAGATTTTTTATAAATAGGAAAATAATTTAAAAATCTAAAAAAATTGCAAAACAATATATAACACATTTAACAAGTCTCACAACAATTTTAGCAAGTATTAGAATAATTTTTCACATTCACAGTTATAATTCATAATTTCATCTACACAAATAACATATGATTCGCATATTTCATTATATTTCATAATTTTTAACCATGTTATTCAATCTACACAGACTCATAATTCAATCTACAACAATTCATGATTCAATAATAATCATAATTTTAGTTATGTTATTCATTATAATTCATAATTTAATCTACAATATGCTATTCAATTAAACCCCCGTGTCCTTCACTCTCCGATATTTTATCCCCGATCTCCTGCTCTCTTTGTGCTCTCTCCCTTTCCCGCTCTCTCTGCTTTCTCTCCCCTACCGATCTCTCTGCTCTCTCTCTCCCGATCTCAGAGAGGGTGATCGAGGCGAGAAAGCAGAGAGACGGGGGGAGAAAGAGATCCGGGGGGAGATTGGAGAAAAAGAGAGGAGAGAGATTGAGGGAGAGAGAGCTTACACCACCGCTTGGAGATGGAGAGCCACCGCATGGAGACGACGCCAGCGAGAATCACTGACAGATATCCATCAGAGTAGGTCTTTTTCTTTTGCCGTCGATCGGAGGTATGTCTTCTTCTAGGCACCGACGAGGACACGACGACATGGTTGCAGAGAGGACGAGCAAGCGAGCGAATTTGGGGTTTTTTTGCCCTAGACCGAGAGAATAGGAGCTTATAAAAAGTCGACTTGCACTGTAACGTAGGTTCGGTGCGTTACATCAATAACGAACGTAACGTAAGTTACGAGCAAAATAACCATAGTTATCAAACATTGTGTTTTTTAGACCTGTTGCATAACGAGTGATCAGCGTTATGTATATAACGAGTTATAACGGGTTATAAAATGGGTTTTTTAAAACACTGCTAATACCAGGATCCCATGGGCTATCCAACTCGCAAGTAATGGAAGCAATCCTCTTCAGAGCCCTATCGAAATCTTTAGGCCAAGCGTGCAACTTTCTCGTGGCCTCAGGGTGACTCGTAACCATCACCTTATTATCAACTGTAAATTCCTACAAAATATTATATGGGTATGCAACAAATTTGTAGGTATCATTGCAAATTGCTATCAGCCTAGTGATATCATCAAAATGTGCAACAAGCAGATGCAAAGCAGTAGGTATTCTAAACACAACTCCTAATGATTGGAGAATGAGAGATAACATGCCTAGAAGGACACAATCTAACGATGGAGGTACACGAGATTCGGACACAAACTCTAAACAACCTGAAAAAAAAGTATTAGAAACCATCTGCTGGACCTTGATAAGAAATTCATGTGACTCCGTAAAAGATGAATTGATAGGAATAACCATAAAACTAGGTTCAACACAAGGAGACTCGAATGACTGACTAGGCATAGTGAATATGTTAGTCTCAACTATCTCATCCACGTCATCATTGGCACTATCAGAAGACATGTGGATTTCATCAATAATCTGTGTGACGGAATTAACTGCTATGTCTTCAATTATATTAACAGTCTCAGGAGAAACTTGGACATCCTCAACAACCTTCGAGTCGTCAACTTCATCGGTGGGCACAGTTCTAACATATTGACTCTCCGAGGGGCACTGATAATCATAATGTCCATATCCCTTACATTTAGAACATCTGACCTTGGCATTGACTAGCGTTTTGAAAGTTAAGTCTAATCTTATGCAACATCAAAGGCATCTTCAACAGTGTCTAAGTCATAGGGGTCAGTAATCATAGCACGTTTTATTTTAGGTCGTAAACCCCAAACAAACCTAGTTAGAGTCTCAGAAGGGTGCTCTCTCACGTCACTGCGATGGGTTAAGTCCTTAAACATGGCAATATAATCATGAATGGACATATGACCCTGATGGAGTTTGTGTAGCTGGTCTAAGTGGGGGTCCCTATATTGCTGACTAGTCATGTGACTCAAGCAAACAAGCAGATACAATGGAGAACCCTAAGGTCAAGTATACTAAATGCATGCACTAAATGAACAAAAAAGATCCTAAAGTTTAAATGCAAAGAAATGCACTCCAAAAATGATGAAAGCGATAAATAGTGATGCAACCACTAGATAGAAGCAAATAGCATTCAACCAACAAATTATAGCAATCCAAATAGTAGTTGCAGTAATTTAACAGTTAATAATTCAGCTCAAGTTCGGTTATCACCTGAGGGGTGAGTCGTTCACGCCCAGACACAAAATTTCCTCAAAAACTCTTCGGAGAAATACCCACACTGTAGAGAATAACTTACCCACAAAGATCTGGAATACAGTAGTATGAAATGAAAGAAAGATGCCTCGAACTGGGCTCAAATCGGAATGGAAAAGAGGCCTCGAAAGTCTGCTCTTTTGTTGCAGGAACAGTACTGGCTCCAAACAGAGGCTTGAAGAGATCAGATTTGTTAAAAAAAAGCTACAAAAACTTTACCAGTAACTCCGGGGCTCAGCTACCAACCCACTGTTTCAGACGGAGCTCGATTCGGACTCCGGACGGGCCTGAAACGGGCTTCAGAACAGACGAGTGTTGGGCTGAACAGTAACCAAGAGGTTACTGTTCACGTGAACAGTAATCGGTCGATTACTGTTCACTGTGAACAGTAAAGTTTTTCTTTTTTCTTTTTTTCCTGTTCTTTTTTTTGTTTTTCTGTTTTTTTTCTGTTTTCTGTTTTTTCCCTCTTTTCTGTTTTTTTTTTTCTGTTTTTTTTTTTTTTTGGCAAAGTAGATCTAAATAAATCTAAATCTAGATTTAGATTTAGATCTAACAATAATCGAATTTTTTTTGCAAAGTAGATCTAGAGATCCAGATCTAGATTTAGGATTTGGGGAAGAGAAGAAATTCGAAGGGGATTGGGACCAAAGCTCTGATACCAAATTGATGTAATACAGGATCGCAATCACCTTCGAATACAAATAAAAAAGAAAACTAGTGTTTTACAAGAAATAAAATGAAAAGAGAGGATAGGGTTGGAGAAATAACCAGATAACTTTGGGCTTCACACCTCTTATGCGGGCTTCGCACCCCTTGCACCACGGGCTTCACACCCAATCTCAAGAACCCAAGAGCTCTGAAATTTTAACTGAAAAAGTTTTATTTAATCATTGTCTACTTATTCATTGAGTTGAGCCTCTTTATATAGGCTCTTATAAAGTGAACTTCTCGGATATAACCGATGTGGTACCAAAAGAAAGATAAACAAAACACATCTCAAAATAAACTAAGGTATAAAAAGGTAGCTGACAACTGGCGTGATGTCCTCATCAGAGGGTGTGGTGAAAAGTTGGTCTATTGTTGATATATATATGGTAATAATTAATGATTATTGTAATTGATATATTAAGGGTGATCACTTAATGTATGTAGACCCTTAATACAAGTGGGTTGGTCACTTAAGACTAAGTTAGATTAGTCTCTTAGTGGATTAGGCCCAATTACTCTGTTTGTCAATTTAATTAAGTTCGTAGATAATTTAACAAAAATACATATGAAAATTGATTGAAATTGTAGCAATTAAATTGGATTTACAAATTAGTTTGTTAGAGAAAATTTAATGAATTATTTATCTAATGAGTTGGTTAGCAAAATAATATCATAAATATATTTAATCAATCATCTAACAAAATAATTATTTAATTTATTTATTAGCACATAGCAAAAACTTAAAGATTAAATGTATTAGCAAAATCATTATCTGATTAGTATATCCAACTTTTCATGTAATTACTCTATATATATTTATCTTTGCGCCAAATATTGTTTTTTTGTAAATTTTGCTGAAATGTGATTCAAGTTTCATCAATTATTCCAATAAATATTTCAAAATGCTACTAATTATGCTAATTTCTATTTTTATCAATTGCTGAGACTGATATCAACAAGATGAAATGGCGGATATGGCCGATGTGACGGATTCTGATACCAAAAATTGCTGGCCAATTTCGATTCTAATTCCAAGATTTCAAAGCATGCTACTACGTGAAATTGCCGTTAAACTTGAAACATATTGTTTGTCATAGGCAAACCAAGCGCATATTTAGTTAGGCTCATATCCTACATTAGTGTTTTTAGGTTAGCTAGGCTGTCTATGTTTCTTTTTTCTTTTAAATAATTACACACATCCAATGTTTAGGAGACAGCGTTCCGCTTATGTTGCTTTGAGACATTGGTATATTTATTCTTATCACCCGTGCCGTTCATGTCTCAAGTAATTGGTTTTACTTAACGTTTAAGCAATGTTGAAAAAAGCTATTTTCTTAGTCTAAAAAAGCTAGCATTGTAGCGGAGTCCTCCGTATATGCTGCTTAGCTCTTTAAAATAGCTAAGTAATGTAGCTATCCGCTATTTATGGTTTTATGTAGCCTAGCATAGTTCCTTATTACTTGACTTGAGATGGCATTTTTTTTTTTTTTGGTGGTGGTGGGGGGGGGGGGGGGGGAGTGGGGTTCTTCTCTCATGTGCAAAGCCTTGTCTTCAATGGTGACAAATTGCAATGAAACTTTAAGGACCCATGAGTAAGTCTGAATCTTTAAGACAGCTAGAGCCCTCTTTGACATTAATCAACGCTGGTGAGCCTTACGCGGCATTGATGAGGCCTGTATTTATGACCGGTTTATATTTTTTAAATAAAAATTAAAACCATGTAGCTTATACTTCACGCTACGCTATTAGCTATTAGGAGGTGGAGTGCTACGCTTTATGCTACCACCATTTTCAACATTGCGTTTAAGTGTTAATACTTAATAGTGAGCTTAGGAGCTGCCAATACGGTAGACAACTTAAATGATGTGTTTTGCGTGCTATGGAAAATCCTGGGACCTCTTTTAGTAGAAGAAATGATATTCATGCGTAACACATGAAACACGGAGATTAAAAAGTGATATATCTATGTGCAATGAAGATTTCTGAGGCCTTTTTATCACAGGAATTGACTCATTTATAATGTATGAAAAAGGCGGGAAACTTAATAAATCTGCAGCTGACTTGGGGGGGTTTCAGTTTCTCATTGAATCATTGAGAGGATTCTTTAAACTGACCGTTAAATAGATTGTACTAGTCTGTTTTTTCCATTGGCTTTTATCTGATTTGTAAGTTTAAATTAGAATGTCTTGTTTACCATAAATTGTGGTTAGATATTACTTATTTTATGACTAGTAACTTTGCTGTGAATGGATAACCTGACTGATGCTATGTTTATAATCTTTACCAGGGTACTGCATTTTTTGTTTTTATATGTTTTTCCTGTTCACTTTGTTATGCCCTGATAACATTACATTGATACCACTTTTATAATGTTTACCAGAATACTGCGTTTTATGAATTCATATATTTTTCTTGTTCAGGTTAGTAGCTGGCAGGTCCCTTCAGAGGTTGCAGAGATGAGAAAGAATCAAGAAAATGATTACTTAAAAGCAAATACAGCTCAAGAGGAAAGCACTGGTATTATAGCAGAGAAAGTATCTGTTCCTCTCAATATAAGCACCCCTGCTGCTTACACAGGTGGTCGGGATTCTATGGGAGTTAGGTCTTCCGGTGGACAAGTTTCTTCATCTGCATTGGATCTGATTAAGAAGAAGCTTCAGGAAGCTGGAACTCCAGCTACATCCATGCCTGTTCCACCTTCCACTATCCCTAATACTTCTGAACTTAACGGTTCAAAAGCAGTTGAGGCTGTAGCAAAGGGGCAGCAAAGTGTAAATAGCAAAGACAAAGTGAAAGATGCTAATGGTGAAGGAAATATGTCAGATTCATCTTCCGATTCAGATGATGCAGAAAGTGGACCAACTAAGGAGGAGTGCATTATTCAGTTCAAGGTAATTTGATTCTTTTTAGATAATTGATTCAGCTTTCATGCTTGAAGTACTAGGTCACTTGAAAGATTTGGGTTTGATGTTTTTTTGCTTGACACGTACATCTTTTCTCTAACTGAAAAAAGTTTGGTTTCAGTCTACTAGATTTTAGGTCACACATACTGTCCAGGGCAAAGCTCTTTGTATATAGTTTGCTTTACAGAACTGAGAATGCAAAAGATAATTGTATATTTGAAACATATTTTGTTTCATTCATATAATGTGGAGTGACTTGTAATGACAATTTTGTAAGTTGGGGTCACATGATCATCACACAAAAATGCGACTCCATTCTTTTGTGCTATAGTACTGGATTATTTTTGTTTACGTTTTTTTGCCTGTTTATTAAGTTTGAACATATTGAATTGTGATAGAAGTAATTCCTTTCCTGGCTTTTTATTAGACATAATGCCAAACATCATTTTTCATTAGTTTTCTTTATATCCATTGCACTGTTTAATTCAACATTGCTTTGTCATATTCATAGGAGATGCTTAAAGAAAGAGGAGTGGCACCATTCTCAAAATGGGACAAAGAGCTGCCGAAGATAGTGTTCGATCCACGCTTTAAGGTTTGTTGAGTATAAAGATTATGAATTTTGGGCCTTTCCTACAACTGGAACTCCATGGCTCAGGTTTGTTAGCCCATATGTGTGCTTACTCGTGAATGGGTGAATTCTTTTTGGTTGTTCCCCCCCTGTAATGTTGGTTTCATTCCTGGCATGCTTTTTCTGGATAATTGTGCTATTTCTTAGCTTTACGATCTTCCATATTTATACTTTCATTGAATGATATGAATCTAATTCTTTTATTATATTGTTTATTGTTAGTGTCACTTAAGCTTAGCAAGATTTTGTATTATGTGGAACTTGGGGACACTCTGGTACAACCATTCAGGGTCATGCATTATAAAGCTATACAAGCACTAAATGTGAATGGGGGAAAATAAGGGGAAGTTTAAGGAGAAAAACATGTGGAAAACTAGATTGATTAATGAACTTTATGCCTTGTTTTTATGTGAAATGGAGTGTAGTTGTAATTTGCTGCAATGCGGTCATATTGGTTGAATTAATTAGCTGGAAGCAAACAGTGTGGCTCACCCACCTCCTATCCTGTTTCAGAGGATCCAATCATTAACATATTCCACATTCATGTTGATGCTAGAATTCACTTTTTGGCTAACTTTCATCAATAACATTAGTGTTAGCCTAATAAGCAGTTTAACCCACCTAAATAGAAAGTATCTCCTGAAATGAAATATTTTTTTTAGTGTTGTTCATTTGGTTGGCCATTTCTACACGAGGAAAAATGTTTGTGCCAGTGGAGTGCGTTAGACATTAATTGAATCATGTCCAGAGAGCTAATAATCTGAGAAACCAAGGTGCCTCGTTTCTTATATTCAGTTCCAGAAATAGTATCATTTCTTTTGGCATGAAGAGTACATAATTGTTAAAATGATAGTAGATAAAGCTTGCCTGACTTGGGAGATTTTAAACACTAAAGCATACCGTAACTTCTCCAAAATTTCTACTGAAGTCTTGAGTGACATGATTCCAAATAAAAAATTGACATTGCTGTGAGCAAGGTTTATTTGTGTGCTAAATTTTGGGGCCTTTATTTACCAAAATTTTAATCTGACAACTCGATAAAATTTCAAAATACTTTCATCTTCATATTCTTGAATGAATTATTTTTATCCATAATTTGCTATTGGTTTTATGTCTTGTTATGCAGTGTTTCCTTTTCCATGGCATTTTGTGGAAATTCTTGAACCAATTAGTTGGAGTCGGTTGACCAAACGGTCTAAACATAGAGCAGGGATTTAAATCCTCAATCTAGTAGATGTTGGATGTTATTGGATAAGCAAAGTAATGGCAGAAGAAGATTTCTAGTGTTTTATTTTTATTTTTATTGGTACTGCACAACTCTCAAGTTCCAAAAGTTTTTCTTGAGACTTGATTCCACTCAAGGTATTCTCCCCTTCTATTGAGACTCTTAAACCCAAGTTCTCTACTAAAAAAATGACTTATTTTCTTAATGGGATTACAGTAACTTTACTAAGAAAGAAAACCTAAATAGCTCTCAAAATTCAGACACAACGCTTTAATTTGGCTTCAGCTTCAGACTGGACCTATAAGTGACATATCTGACTTGCTTGGCTGCGATTCCTTCCGGTGTGTGTTTTGTGCAAGTTAGGACTTGTTTTGAAGCTAACGAGATAAGCCTTCTGATGGTTCTAGTTTCACGGGAAAATTCTGTGTTGATCCAACAATCATGGCAGTTGGAAGATTTTCTTGTACCTGCTGAACTTTGAAGTTTAGGGTTTTTGGTTGATGCTTGGGGAAGGTTTTATGAATTACAGAAATTATTTTGGTCTAATCTGTTCATATCTTGGATCTGTTCTGATGTCCTAAATAGTATATTTAGCTTTTGATTGTTAGTGATGTTTGTTATGTGGGGCATATTTATGAATTAATTCATTTGGAAAAAAAATATAAATACAATAGTTTTACTTACCTGAAACCTATCAAATATTTAAGGTGAATTATTTGAATTTGATGATTTTTTTAAATTCATGATATTCATGTTTTTGATCCATGTATACAAATATTATTCATCCAATCAAGTACTTTAGTGCCTTTATCAATTGTCCACCAGATTCCTTCACATTGTCACAATGGCCAGTTGCATACAGAGTACTGCAGAAGTGATAGAACCCTCACTTGCCTTTTGACCTTTGTTGTCTGGAAGCATCCCATATGTCCTGATACAATGACTACAAACTTTATGATGTTGAATCTCTTGAAATCCCTTTTTATGTGAATTCCGTAAGCTTCCTGTGTCATAGTTCCAAGTGCTGTAGCATTCAGTTCCATGTAGCTTTGTTGTCAATTCTCTATCAAGGTTGAGTAGATTAAAACAAATATATTGGCATCTATGCCTTTCCAGAGATTTTTCCCAGTTGTATTCTTGCTGTGACATCCATGTATACTGGCATTTGTCTATCACAGTTTTCTTCACTCTTTAAATGTGAGGTCCTTTATTGCTACTAGAACGCTATTTGTAACAAGTATAGTCGCCTGACAAGTATGCTTCTAATCTTTGATTTTCTTCCAGATAATGATTTTGTAGCTATCTATTATCATTTTACTTTCTTCTTGGTTTTCGATGTATCTTAACTGCTGTCAAAACATGTGTGTTATTTTTAATGATGACATTATTATTAGCAAGTTTCTAAGAAAATATTATGATTTTAGAAGACTTGGTCTTGCAGTTTTCTTACAACAGCAAGTTCTGCAGGCTGTTCCTAGTTATTCAGCTCGGAGGTCCGTATTTGAACACTTTGTTCGAACACGTGCAGAAGAAGAGCGCAAGGAAAAAAGAGCAGCTCAGAAGGCTGCAATAGATGGTTTTAGACAATTGTTGCAAGAAGCTTCAGAGGTTATATGCTAGTCTTTATTTATGATTTTCTTGTTTACAGCTTTAGTATTGGGTAGTAATTTTTAAAAAAGATTTTGAAATTTATAGCTAACAAGCTGAGTCAACCAGGATATAGATGACAAAACAGACTACCAAACATTTAAAAGAAAATGGGGTAAAGACCCACGATTTGAGGTGCTAGATCGCAAGGAACGGGAGCTTCTTTTGAACGAAAAGTATGCTCAGCGGAACATTTTGCATTGAAGTTTATGATCTGTGATTGTAAGATGTTAAGTTGTGGCCTTCCATTCGTTGTGTGATTCTACTGATAAATGTACTTGTGGCTCTTGTGTAGGGTACTTCCTCTGAAGAAGGCTGCTGATGAGAAAAATCAAGCCATACGCACTGCTGCAGTTACCAGCTTTAAATCAATGCTAAGGGAAAACAAAGATATAACTGTCAGTAGCCGCTGGTCCAAAGTGAGTACCAATTCTTTTTGTGCATTCTTGAATCTCTCATACTATTATGTCAACTATTTGTAATCAAAAAAATATTTTTAATAGTTTGTTATTCTCTCCAGTTTTATCATAATATGTTTGTTTCCTACTAAATTACTTTTTCTTTTTTAAAGCATAGCCTGTTGGTTGCTTAATAGCTAATGATGGTTGACCAGCCTACGTTAACTAATAAACGATGAACAAGTATTACTTCACATGTTTTTCTGCTTGTTCATGTCTGGATCCATGAATATCTTCAACTGACCATACTAGTGTTCTCTGATCTTCCGTCTCTTCTATGGCCCCACAACCACATATTGGAGCCATTCCAGAGTGGTCATTCTCCATTTATCTATTGTTTGTACAATACTTAAACTGGTTATGCTCACTTTTCATTGTAGCTAATGTTCTAATCTGCTCCTTGTTCCTTGTATTGTATTTGTGTCATTGAATTTATTGTACTTCATAGTTTGCTGTGTATATTATCTCCCTCAAGCTTTTCATTTTATCGATGTTAATCTGTGGGTTTTTGACTCATTGTTGTCTGCTCATTAAGTTTTATATTGTAAAATTGGTCATGCTAGACCTTGGAAAGCATCACAAGAACGTGCCTACATATCACTGATGCATCGTCTGTGTTTACACGTCGTTATTCACATTCTTTAAATGTCTAAGGTTTACTCTTTAGGCTGTAGGTTGGCCAAATTTAGGCACACTGTAGCAGCATTTCATGTTCTTCCCGAGACCTCCTTTTTGGACTTCTGCTGTGATGTCATTGTTTGACATGCATTTCTCCATGAATGACATTGGCTAGGGGCCTTTGCTTACATGCAATAGTTGACATTGAGGAGAGAACTAGAGTTAATCGGGGAAAATAACATCAACTGTGGTTTTTTGGATGTAAGGATTTGACAATTAAGTTTTGCATTTGACTGAGAATCAAACATCGAGTCCCCTCTATTAAAATTCAGAAGTCTCCTTGTTCTTGAGATTTAGTCATTTTTGGCAATTGATGCCATTAGCGTTAAGTTGTATCTTAAACAAAAGCCAAGTTCATTGGCATCATTATGCTTTCCATTGTTAGTCTTTAATATAGACACACGTCTTAATGAAGTATGGGCATGTCATCTTTCTGAATCTCCAAAATTATTTGCGCATCAGAATTCTGGACAAGGTGAAGTATAACTAATGTACAATTATGTTGTCAATAGTTCTGCGTCCGAAAATGGTAGGCCTATGTAAGATTATACTCCGGATTAACCTTCTGGCTTACATAGAATCCTAAAATTTACAGAATCAGAAAAAAGGGAAGAAGCCTGTGTCCAATGTAAACAATTGCTTGAAAGAGGTTAATGTCTGAAGTGTGCAATTGCGCTAATTGAAAAGGTATATATATTATGATCTCAATTCCATACCGAAACAAGAAATGATCGGCCCATGCAAGATCATAGTCAGGATTGGGTTTAAAACTTAAAGAGTTAGGCAAAGAGGGAAGCCTAAGTCTAGTGTAAAAATTGCTTGAAAGAGGTCTAGGCCTAAAAGTGGGGAATTGCGCAAGTCCGTACTGAAACAAGAAATGAAAACCAAAATCAGAAGGTAATTATTGCCTCTCAATTGAAAATGAAGTTTCTCATAAAATAATAACTTGAAGAATAATGTGAAAAATAAACGTATTTATTATTTATTTTCTTTTCTTTTATCCTTCTCCAGCTAATTAGAGGGTATATCTAAAATAATAACTTGAAGAATAATGTGAAAATAAACGTATTTATGCTATTTATTTTCTTTTCTTTTATCCTTCTCCAGCTAATTAGAGGGTATATCTTCTTTGGGGCAACAATATTTTTGCTTATTTAGAACAGTTGAACTGACTAATTATTCTGATATGGATCTAGATCCTCTCTGAGTTAGATAAGAGGTTAGAATGTTAGATTCCTTAGTAGCCTTTTCCTTCTTGTTCCACAAACGCTTGTTATAGATTCTTTTTTGAGCTATTCTGGGTTCCCTTGTTAGAGATGTTTTAAGAGGTTATTGCCATATTAATTTCCCTCCTCTGATGTTTTTGCTTTTCAGTAAATGGTCATGTGTGACTCCTGATTTTGTTCTAGGTGAAAGATAGCTTGAGGAGTGATCCCAGATACAAGAGTGTGAAGCACGAAGAAAGGGAGCTCTTATTTAATGAGTACTTATCTGAACTGAAAGCCGCTGAAGCTGAAGCAGAACGAGCTGCAAAGGCCAAAAGGGATGAGCATGTAAGCATCTTAAGTTCTTCTCACTACTTTCTTCTATTGACTAGTTGACTGACTCATTGATAGCACATTATTTTGATACGCTTTAACTGTGTTTGTGTTTATGGTTGTATACTTCAGGATAAACTAAAGGAGAGGGAGAGAGAAACACGTAAAAGAAAAGAAAGAGAAGAACAGGAAATGGAGAGAATTAGGCTGAAAGTTCGCAGGAAGGAGGCCATATCTTCTTATCAAGCTTTGTTAGTCGAGACAATCAAAGATCCAAAGGTTGGTTTCGATCCTATGACAATCAGCACAATAACATTCTTGGTTTGGTTTGATCATGGTTGGCAGTTCGGTCTCTTTTCCATGTAATAACAACGCCCAATACCCCACCCCCACACATGCAGGCGCACAGAAGAGCCTGCGAACAACCACCACGACAGCAATCCACACTAATTTTTGGAAAAAAAAACTTTGACCAACTTGCTTTCTATATAATCCCTATTTATAAGGAGCTAAACCAAATAAAAGTTTGAGAGAGGGTTTAGTGGGATATTAGAGACAAGTAGGGGAATGGAACAACTTTACCCTTTTACCTACTTATGATTTGGCATGATTGCTGCATATTCACCACTGAATGTTTAAATTTTGCTGCAAAACTCTGTTCTGGATCGAAATGTACAGAAGAAAAATCTGGCAATGGTTTGCGTATGGTGCGCTGATTGGAAATATTTGAGTTATCAGACTTGCAAAGTTCTAAACATTTGATTAACATGCTGTCCATTGTACAAGTATAAAATATAAAATAATCCATCAATACTGCTGTTTACATAAATTTCATAAAAAATGTATAATGTGAAAACTAAAGGCAATTTATCGGTGCTGATTTTTCTGTTGTTTTTTCTAATATTGCAACTAGTACTGCTGCTACTAAAAACCTAGTCCTTGTTAGGCATCTTGGACGGAGTCTAAGCCAAAGATAGAAAAGGATCCTCAGGCCCGTGCTACAAATCCTGATCTAAGCGAGGCTGATATGGAGAAGCTATTTCGTGATCATGTTAAGGACTTATTCGAGGTAACATACTGCCCCAAAGTGCTAATTATATGTTTTGACCTGAAAATTAAGTCAGTCAAATGTTTAGCTAATTAAGTTGCATCTAAATCTCTTGGCGCACCTACATGCTAATATGCAAGTAAGGTAGATGTGTAGTTGTGTACTAGTATGATAAATGTCCATTAATCATGTCAGAAATCAATGGCAATTCACAGGTATTTAGGAAGTTAATACTGTTTTTAATTTGATTTTATGGAACTCATAAATGCCACAAGTACCAATTGGCTGCTTCTTTGGGAAAATTTAACTCATTAACTAGCTTTATGCTCATTGCCTTGAGTATATGACAAAACTATCTAATCTTGTGCCATTCTTTTTCATCCTTAAGCCTGCCCCAATTTATTTAGGGAATGTTAATACTGAAAATCTGATTATCATATTACTAAGAGCAGCTATCCTTGGATTTGTACTGGAAATAGAACTATGTGATAGCATGGAGTAACTCTGCGAAACAAAGTGGCCCTCAAACATAAACTGTTTCTTATGTTGATGCCGGTTTATATGCTTGGTAATATTTGGTAGCACTATTTAATGGCTAATGCTGTAATTTGAGGGTGGATGATTCATTGTTTGTATTGTGGATGTTAGCTTAATTTGGAGTTAGTAATGTGCTTGTTAGTCTAGTAGTGTTTTGCTAAGAAGCAAGGAGAGCTCCAAAGTTCAAACTGAGTCCTGCATCCATGTCAAACATGTGGAGGAGATAGACTTGCCTGATGCGGTATTAGATGCAGAGGGGCCTTGTTTTTTTTTTTTAAATAAAAAGAGTTGATGTCAGACACATCGGAGCTATGCTACCTCTACAAGGCCAAAAGTGCATGCATAACATTGCAATCTCTAGCTTAAATAGATATGAAAGGCCCTCAGACATGGGTCGAACACTATCCTAATACGTTGTAAAGACCTACTGAAAATGAGGGGAACATGGGTTTATGTTACTTCTCGTCTTGTGTTGGCTCTTAAGTTTACTTTGGTGCATAGGACTTTCTCATATGTGACAATCCTAGAGGGTATTATTGGCCCAAAGGCCCATCACTCTAGTTTTGATGATGATTAACTCATGTAGTTATAGTTTACTAATAATCTTGTGTTTAAATAGTTTCAGTGATTGACCAAGATATTAGTAGGTGTTTAGCTTCAACAAAGAAGTTTTGGAGCTTTCACATGTAGATGCAAGAGCTTGAGCGTTAAGATCGCATCTAGTACTCGGTTGGAGTCAAGCTCGTTGGATCGTGTTTTGGATCGAGTCGGTTCGGAGACAAGAAGACCTCGGTTTGTTTAGTTTTTATGTTTAGATCTTGTGTAAAGGTAGAGAGTGTTGATATGCTCAAGTTCACATACGCACACAAGTTTAAAGTTTATTGGTTTTTGTTTTTGGTTTAATCGGTTTTAGATTTCATGTCAAAAACATAGATATATATCTTTATAAGTATATTGGATTATATCCATATACAATTTGCTTCAAAGTTATTTCAATATCATGTTTTTGTTTTTAGACAAGTTTTGGAGAAAACGGTTTTCCATTTCAAAAATTCAAGTTTTGAAAAATACCGATTTTGTGTTTAAAGTCAAATTTCAATATCACAAAAAAAGTTCAAATAGTTTGTAATATGTGTTGAATTTTGGTCACACATATTTGTTATTCAAAGATCTTATAAGAACTTATTTTTGTGGAATTTATGTGATTTTATGAGATTTAATTGATATTAAAAAGTCTAAGTTTTAATATCTTATACTGTTTGACTTAGCCTTCTGCCGGTCGACCGAGGCAGAAGTTGGTCGACCGATCCGGTCGACCGATGTGCAAAAACGTGCACATGCCATTTGGCTGGAGGGCGGTTGACCAACTCGGTCGACCGTCAGAGAGCTCTGCTCTTTGGATCTGGCCCCGGTCGACGGCAGAGAGCTCTGCTCTCTGTATCCAGGCCTCGGTCGACCGCGCGGTCGACCGATGGCACAACGATTGAAAATTCGACCGTTGGCCGGTCGATCGGGCGGTCGACCGACAACATAAATTTTCTGTTGTCTTGGCCCAACGGTTAGTTTTGGATTGGGTTATAAATACCCATCCCTTTGAGCTGTTTTGATTAAGAATTTCAAGAGCAAAAATTCCCGTCTTCTTAAGTGTTTTAGCAACAAGTTTTAAAAGAGTTTTTGGGTTAAAAAGGATTTATCTTTATTTGTTTTCAAGGGTTGAAAATCAAAGAAAAATAGAGTATTTGGGATATTGGTTTTGATCTTCATTTCTATCTTATTCTAGTTGTTTTCTCACGTATTTTTCTTTGTGATTTGTTTTCCAAACACCTTGTATTCTCACACTTGAGTTATCATATCTATCATATCTATAGGATCTTTATTTTGTGAGAGAACTTGGTTTGTGGTTTAGTGAGACCACCAAGAGTCAGTGTTCTAAAAATCGGTTTCATTATTCGTGAGGTGCTGAATAATGATTAATCGGATTAATCGGAGATTAATCGGGGATTAATCATTTTTAAAAATTTTAATATATTTAATTATATTTATACGCAACTACATGAATATATACAGTTAATTGTTGAAAATACCTAAATATTATACAAGACAATATCTAGATGTGAAGTTATAAACCATGATATGATGAACAAGACAATATGAATAAATAATTAAAAAGAAGAAGTAAAAGAACTTATCTCTTCACATTGGTAATCCAAGATTTCAAATTTTGCAACATAAATATAAATCAAAGAACTTACTTGCAAAATAAGATAAATAAAAAAATTAGTCAATTTATCAATCAAAATAATGAACTTTAAAGAAAGATGGAGAAAGATTGCTAAATAAGTTAATTTGAAAAAAATCAAAATAATAAAACATAAGTATCACTTTATACAAAATATACAATAAAAATATCATAATTCATCTACTATTTAATAAATAACAATTCATCTACTATTTAATAAAAGATCATTATCAAATAATCAACATTACAACATAAACTACTTAGCGATCTAACACACACAAAGTGAAGTTTTTCAAATAAAAAAACATATGAAATACCTAAATGATTAATCGGGAATTAATCATATTAATCGGGGATTAATCGGGCATTAATCGGGGATTAATCGTTTTGGACTCCATTAATCGCCCGGCGTATAATCAAAGCAATTAATGTAATATTAAGCGGGCTGTCACCGAATAAGATTAATCGGCCGATTAATCCGATTTTTAGAACAGTGCCAAGAGTTGTAAACCTTTTTTTATTTGAGTTGTGAGTATCCCTCTTGTGTAGAGTGATTGTGGAGTTTGGTTGATTGGTATCCCTCTAAGTGTAGAGGTGATTGTTGGGGTGTTGGCTTTGAGCCTTATCCCTCTAGTGTGAGGTGATTGTTGTTTGGCTAAGTGTCTATCCCTCTAAGGGTCTGTTTGGTGTCGTAACTGGCCGTAATTCGTAGTTGTAATTGGTAAAGTGTTTTACAATTGTAAATGAGTTACATGTATGTAAATTTTACGGTGTTTGGTTGGTAATAAAATTGTAAAGTGGGAAAGTGTATTGTACTTTACGGTGTTTGGTTGTCGTAATGTATAAGTCGTAAGTGAAAAAGTTGACCACAAAATTAACTATTTAGTGATTTTAAAAGTTTTAATACTGCAAATAAATATTAAAAAAGTTAAATATTAAAAATTTTTAATATTAATCTAAAAAATATTACAAATTTGTATGACCACAAAATTAACTGTAACTGGGCTGTAAGTGAGTGTTACTGGTTGCAAGTGAGTGTTAGTTGAGTTACGTAAGTCTTTTACGAATTACGGTCCAAACAAACGCCGTAGTTGTAACTGGGTAGTAAGTCATTTACGAATTACGGAATTTTACGCGAAACAAACGGCCCCTAAGTGTAGAGGTGATTGTTGTTGTGCCTTGCCTCTTGTGTAGATGTGTTTGTTGGAGAGAGGAGTTGTGTACTTCTAGTTTGTTTGGAGAGAGGAGTTGTGTACTCCTAGTTTGTATTACCCAAATCCTCAGTGGAGGTTTCCTGTGTGGGAAGTCCTATATGGACGATTAGTGAAAATCTTTTGTATGAAGGCGAGGACGTAGAGCAGTGGCTCGAATCTCGAAATATATCTTTGTGTTTGCGATTGATACACTATCTCTAAACTCTCTCTCTTTATATCTTGCATTGATTCATATTGTTCATATCATTTATATACTTGGTATTGTTTGTGTGCCATACTTGTGTTGAACTAAGAGAGCTTCATATAGCACCTCAACTCTTATTTAGAGGAATTTAGAGGAGATAGTTCAGAGCCCTTCACGGGAATTCGACTACACTCTTTGGTTACACTATGTGTATTACAATTAGTTTTTAATTTCGCATCATTTGTCATTAGATTAGCCATATACCTATTCACCCCCCTCCCCTCTATGTGTACTTTCAGGTATGTGGTAAGGTTTAGTGATGCTTTCTAATATGAACTGGAATGAATGCCAATTCCAATTTTAGCACTGCAACTTGGCAACTTTAACCAGAGGCCAAACCAAGTACTATGACAATAATAAAAATTTATATAAAACAGTTCTCAAGCAGAGTAAGTAATGAAAGATAGAAGCAATGAAAGATCAAAGAGTAAGAAACATAGAGATGGAGTAGAGAATCTAGAGATAGAGGTAGAAATTAGGAGATAGAAGTAGAGAGACAGGGGATGGACACATCAACATATAGTGGTTTCGCCAACTGCCTAAGTGCCGATAACATACTTAGGATTTTAAATGCTTCCTCTATTGGCTTCCTTCCCCGGCGGAAGCTAGATTTTTGTACACCACCAATTTCTTCCACCAAAAAGTTAGATTTTTCTTACAACCATTAACTCTCTCTTTATTTGTTATAAGCAACCATCTCTCTCTCTCTCTCTCTCTCTCTCTCTCTCTCTCTCTCTAAGAATAGTTGTATTCTCTTAAAACAAGATGAGAACCTAAAGCTTACTTAAAAAATCCTCAAAAATAAAAGTTACCAGTTGAGAATAAAGTATAAATTACAAGTTGAGGCTCTAATAGTAATTGGATCAAGAAAAAAAATGTTTAGAACTTGGGGATAAGGGAAAGAGCAGGCACACTTCTCAAAAGATTTTTTTTCTTGATAGATGTAATCATGTAAACAATCTGCCAGTTAAGCTGCTTTTGTTCTCTTCTGAACCTTAGGAATGGGGGGTATGTAGTCCAAGACCAGCACTAGCTTTGGAAAGAGGTGCACACTCAAATCATTAGTCAAACTAGCCATTTTCAGTCAGTCAAGGTCTTAAGCAGCCACGTAGAAATCTGTTGAAATTGTTAGGTCAAACTGTTAACTAACTGATTAGCGAAAAACATACTACACTATAATCTCTGATCAAATGAAAACAGAATGCAGTATAGGACAAAGAAATCAGTCTACATGCAGTTGAACTGAGCAGATGGATGTATACTATAGTTGAAGGGGATCAACTGGAATGGAAATAGTTCAATTCAAAATGAATTTCAAAACTCAATTGGTTCAACTTGTTTTGCCATGTCCATGCATCCCAGATTTCAATCCTTAATCTTTTAATTGTTTTCTTTTATTTTAGTAAAACTTATTCCAAAGATAGGAAGTCTTCTAGTATGCATATTTTACCGATTGTGCTCCCTCCTCGTTTGTATCATTTTCCATGTCAATGGCATAGTTGTCCCATGTCAGTTTCGGTGTTTCCTATATAATTTTGAGTTTGTAGGTTGTTCGTGTTGAGCTTGATGCCCAGTCATAGTTGTGCCCATGTCAATGGACATCAGACATGGTTGGGCACGAATCCGATACGAAAATCAGCGAATCCGTGTTGGACATGGGAGCGGCGGTTTTTTAGCCATGCCTGTGCATCCCAGATTTCAATCTTTAAGCTTTTAGTTGTTTTCTTTTATTTCAGTAAAACTTATTCCAAAGATAGAAAGTCTAGTGCGCATGTTTTTACCTCTTATGCCCCCGTTTGTGTCATTTTCCATGTCAATGTCATAGTTGTGTCCCATGTCAGTTTCCATGCTTCCTAGGTAATTTTGAGTTTGTAGGTCCATGTGAGCTTGATGCCCAAATATATGATGGACTGATGGTGCGTTTTTCTTGTCATGTATGCTTACCACACGTGCTGCTAGTGGATTCCTGCTCATTTAGAGCTTTATTTGTTTATATTATTGAACCACAAACGGCCTAATAATTTTTGTTTGGGACCTCAGATTCTGAGAGTTCATGGTCTCAAAGCTGCAGTCATTTATCTGTTTGAAGAGGATCCTTTTCAGAATTTGATTATCGATGGGTAGACAGGAATATAACTGTGAAAAGAAAGATAGTAAAAATGAGTAAACTATTGGGATGATACTAACCTGGGTGTAGGATGAGGTTGAGGTTGCAAGCAAAGAGGGGGTGTTAAGCCTTCTCAGTAAAGGGCATCCTATCGCCAAGACCATTTTAGGCAAAAAGAAATATTTATCCTTAGATAATGTGGCTGATATGCTGAACTTTTTGCAACAGCAACATTAATCCACATTCTCATTTCAAGGCCCTTGTAAAATTTACTACGAGTAACCACTAATAAAAGCACATGGCCGAAATTAATTCTGAAAAGCGGTTAATGTTATTGTGTTTGCGAAAATTCTTTAAGTTGTTGATTTTTTTGGTTTAAGCTATAAATTGTGGTCTCCCCTCTTAGAAGCATATGATTTTCAAAGTATTAATTCTTAAAAGCGATTGTTGTTGTGTCTAAAAATTCTTCAAGTTGTTGATCTGTTTGACACTTCCTTCCCTTCTTTCTTTTCTATTTTTTAATAACAAAGGCCGTGCCCGAGCTTAAACCCAGTGTTAAACTCTTGAATAATTATTTTTTTTGTTAGGAGTCTTTATTTTATTAGGAGTTTCTATATTTTTAGGAGTCTTAGAGTATGAGTTGTATTTGTAATTGCCTATAAATAATAGTGTTGATGGAGGAATCTACAACTCTTTCACATCTTTTCATCTCAAATGAGAATGATGGCTCATAAAGCGTGTGAGTTGTGAGAACTTGAATTAAACGTGGATAGTTTGATGCCTATGTACTGTGATAACCAGGCTGTTATTTACGTAACGAACAATCATATCTTTAATGAGATAACCAAGTACATAGAGGTGGACTGTCATTTCATTCGTGATGTGGTCTCTTGAAAGTTGGTTTCTACTTTA
This sequence comes from Agave tequilana, assembly GCA_038442645.1. Taxonomy (NCBI): domain Eukaryota; kingdom Viridiplantae; phylum Streptophyta; class Magnoliopsida; order Asparagales; family Asparagaceae; genus Agave; species Agave tequilana. Next base: position 56,198 of record JAVJIF010027907.1, on the reverse strand, counting down.
TTCACTCTATTGAGCTTGCAAATATGTTTTCAAATCCTGTTTCTTTTAACTTTTCTCGTACTTGTGTGACAAGTTGGGCATGATAAGTATCTATTTTCTAGCTTGAGTGTGAGTGTTAAACTCTTGAATAGTTATTTTCTTTTTAGGAGTCTTTATTTTATTAGGAATTTGTATATTTTTAGGAGTCTTAAACGCATTACGAGTTGTATTATTTGTAATTGCCTGTTATTAGAGTAGAAATATGATTTTTTCTTTATTTTGGTTTTCTAATCCAAGTTGAATATTGTGTATGATCCTAGTCTTATCAGGACATGTATTTCTTTTCTTTATAAATAAATGACCACTCATTAATTAAGGGGATACGATATTCTCTTCATCTTCTTCATCTCAACATGCTATCAGAGTCAGGTTCCAACCTTAGTCTTTCTCCTCACCAAAACCCTAGCTCTAGTTCTTCAAAAAAAAAAAAGATAAATCCTATTTCTACTCTAATACCTATAAATAATGGTGTTGAGGGCATAATCTACAACATGAGATTTTGTTTTTCCTCTCAAATTTTGATACCTGGGATATTACATAACCCAAGCCCCACTTTACCACTTTGAGCCAGGCCTCGGTGGCAATTGTTACACTGCTTCTGCTACTACTATTACTACTATTATTTTGGCATCCCCTCTGTATAAGCACATGATTTCAAATGACCGCATCTTTTGTTTAACCAAATGCACAAGCTTTTAACAAGAATTCTGAAAATCTATGATAAGCACAAATTTCAATTGACTTCATATCCCAATATTGTTCTCCAGGGAATTAGGTGTTTGTTTTGCTGGTAGTTTGCAGTATTATTTTCCAGGGAATTAGGATGTTTGTTTAAATAGTAGTTTGCAACATCTGGATATAGTCTGTTCAAGCAACCCTCGTACAATGGGACGGAGACTTCATATCTTGAACTGTATTTTCTGTAGGCTTGTTTTCTGATAACTAATGTTCAGTGAAATTGTATTTTGATTTTAACATACTGACTTTGATTGTCGCGTGTAGAATTAATTTAGCACTGAAACCGTAAGAAACTATCATATATTAGCTGAATGGAATTTGCTTTAACTTGTCCGATTTACTATTATCCAGCGTTGTGCACGTGACTACCGTTCTTTGCTTGCCAAAGTAATAACCACAGAAGCAGCAGCCCGAGCGACAGATGATGGGAAGAATGTCCTTAATTCTTGGACAGAAGCCAAACGCCTTCTGAAGCCTGACCCTAGTTATTCTAAGATGCCTAGAAAAGAAAGAGAGTCCCTCTGGAGCAGGCACGCTGGTGATATTATTAGGAAACAGAAATCAGTCGCTGACACGAAGGAGAAGGAAAGGCCGGACAAAGAAGGAAAAGATAAATACACTGCTGATTTCTCAAGAAGATCGCCGAGGAGGTCCCATGGCCGGAGGTAGCTTACAGTCGAGAGGACCTTTCTTTTTCTCTATCCTCGGTATTTCTAACAGTCATCCTGTATTAGTTTTATTTAACACCATTTTCCCTTTACAGATTAATTGGTAGTTTCAGAGTGACACTTGTAATTTATTTTTGTCAATCAGCCCATTGGGGGTTAATGGAAAATGTCATGATGAATTTAGTTTGCACTGTATAAAAAAAGTGTATATCATGTTGTGGTTCTTCATTGACCTGAGTTTACTGGTAAATTTCTTGGATTTCTGGTGATTATGCTGCGTTCTTATATTGGACTGGTGATGTGCTATTGGGTTTTGCTTTGCTTGTGCCAAAACCTTGTGCAAATTATTGAACAGTTTTGGGTATCATGGGTAGGGCTGGAATCGAACCAAATCGAATCGAATGCTAACGTGTTCGTATTTGATTTGGCTTAAAATATTTGGTTTCGAATTTGAATTTGCATCTGAATTCGTATTCTCTCTTCCGAATTTGAATTTGAACTTTTCTTGAATATTACAATATTCTTGCATTTGATTTCACGTTAATAGTTTGGAATTATTTAATCCAGGGATTTTTTTTTTTTTTACTTTCGTTCTGTTGATGATATTCTAATTGTATTTGGTAACTAATCTTTAGACATGATGTAGGAAATGTTGATTTTGAATATTTGGTTAAAAGAATTTATTTTGAATCATTAGTCTCATTTATTTTTAATATTTTTTTCAAGAAACAAATGATAAATGATTAGATTTGGCTACTGATTAAGAAGTTTAACGGGATTAGAATATATATTCAATTCACATATATTTCTATATGTAGTATTATAAACTTTAAGAGGTCAGATGCATGTATACTACTCGAGTAGTTCGATAAACAAATGAATTGAATACATAATGTTTGTATACCGATTTGTTTAATTCACGAATACTAAAAGATATTTGTTCATACTGAACCAATCATCCGATTCGAATTTCATCGTATACTTTGATGAATAATTAGCAAACTATTTGATAAATATTTGATCAACTTTCACTTGAGTTTTTCTCAATACGAGTTGCAATTACAAAATTTGAAGTTAAGCTTTTAAACTTCTAAATTTCGGTCTTACACAACTAAACAATAATCCAAAAATTGGGACTTCGAGTTTTTCATATCCAATAAAACAATGACTGAGAAATAGCTACTTCATTTCCGCAGCACAATAATTATTTTTTCTTGCTTATTTCACTCAGCCACTAAAAACATAAAAGATAGATGCAAATAAAAACATGAATTCCTTACTTTTGGTTTGTGGACTGTTGAGGTGCCTTGTTTGTGGATTTGGTTCATGTGTGTGAGCCACACACACACATACAATAAGAGAAACAATCTGGTATTGACACGTGAATTGGAACTCTTATAATATCTTATAATATGTGTGTGAGGTCCACACACATAACATATTATAAGAGGATCAGTACACGTATCAACACTTAATTGACCCTCTTATTGTATGTGTGTGTGGCTCACACACATGAATCAAGCCCCTTGTTTGTCTCATTATTTTTTATATTATTGCTTTATATTTTTTTGAAAAATAATTTTTTTTAAACTCAAAAATCGAACTGAAGAGTAGAATTCTGGGTCCCAACCCTATGAATTATATACAAGCTTATGTGTCATACAACCTTGAGTTTGCATTAAACTGAACATTACTGAATTATAGCTAACAATTTTACTGTGCGCACATCTTCTCATGAGAAAATAAGCAAAGGAATGAAAATTTATTTAACCAAGTAATCCATAAACGAAGTTAGGTTTTTTTGAAAGTTCAGAAGATTTGCATGTTAAAAATGAACCTCCAACTTTTCAGGGGGGAGTGTTAGTGGCTGGCTGAACAGTTTTCACCATAAACGAAGTTAGTGAACCAAAAAAACAAAAAAATGAACTATAAAAAATAACATACTCACACGTGGGCCCATGGAAACTGCTAAGGGACCCTCGCGTCAGACTCCAGTATCTTTAATAGGGCTTTTTCAAAAAAAAAAACTCAGTTAATAAATAATTTCAAAAATCTACTTCTCTTCAAGTTTATTCCAAAAATTAACCTCTGGCATGTTAAGTCAGTGTCACATCAATAGCAAGACGGTTTTTAGTGACCGCTAATTTCTTTGGCTGTGTATTTATTTGTTTGGGGTTGGCAATTTCAGATAAAGAAATTTACTTTTTTTTTTTTGAATTTTGGCTTTGACTACATTATATTTTTTGATTTTGACTTTGTCCAAGATTGTCAACTCTGAGAAAAGAAATTTTAGTTTTGTTTTTATCTTTTTCTATTTTTTGGGTGGCAAACCTCAGATAAAGAAACTTACTTTTTTTTTTTTTGAATTTTGACTTTGCCTACATTATTTTTTTTGGTTTTGATTTTGTCTAAGATTGTCAACTCTAGACAAAGAAATTTTAGTTTTGTTTTTATCTATTTCTATTTTTTTCATCATTGTTTTACATTAAACTGGTTGTCGTTTAGTTGGTAAAGTGGAGGGATTTAGAATCTTTAAGTCACTGGTTTAAATCCTGACAGTCAAATTTTTTCCTTTTTGTAATTCAAGTAAAAAATGTTGTTGCCAGGAATCAAACTCGACTCACCCGTATGACAATCAGGAACACTCAACACCCTACTACAATGAACAATAATTTTCTCTTAATTATGTTTCTTCGTTCAGACAAGAAAAAAGCTAAAAATAAAATTAAATTTCTTTATTCGACGGTTGGCAACCCTTGACAAAGCCAAAATTTAAAAAATGGCCTTGTCCTGGGTTATCAACCCGGGCAAAGTCAAAATAAAAAAATTTAACTTCTTTCGGGGTTGCAACTCAAAATGAAGCAAAAATCATTCCCCACTATGCTGGCAGGGTGAACCCTCTTGCCACCGACGGTGGCACCTGCGTGACGTATGGTTGATTTTTGAAATAAGTTGTGAGAGGGACTGAATTTTGAAATTATTTATTAAATAAGGGTTATTTTTAGAAATGCCCTTACAAATAAACCCAGAAGCCCTTAAACCCAAACCCCTCCTCATTTCCCTGTTCACTCTCCCCTCAACAAAATACCAGACCGTCCGCAAATGGCAGCCGCCGCCGCTCTCCGCCTAAACCCTCGCCGCCTCCTCCTCATCCTCCGCCCCCGCACTCTCTCCACCCAATCCAACCCGAACCCGAATCCGAACCCTAACCCGGATCCGACCTCGAAACCCTTGTCCCTCCTCCTCTCCTCTATCAAGTCCGAGTCCGATCCGGACCGCATCGCCGACCTCTTCCAATTCTCCGCCCATCTCCCCCGCTTCCACTCCGACCGCCCCCTCTACAACTTCACCGTCCGCAAGCTCGCCCGCCTGCGCCGCCCCGACCTCATCGAGCGGGTCCTCGAGTCCCTAAGATCCGACCCCAACTCACCCAAGTCCGAGGGCTACCTCACCCGCCTCCTCTCCCTCTACTCCTCCTCCGGCATGCTCGACCACGCCGTCCAGTTGTTCGACAAAATCCCCAAACCAACGCAGCTCTCCTTCTGCGCCCTGCTCACCGCCTTCCTGGACCACAAGAAGTATGATCTGGTCATCGAGAAATTCAATCAGCTGCCGAAGGATCTCGGCATTGAAGTCAGCCTCGTGCCTTACAGTCTTTATCTCAAGGCTCTGTGCGCCAAGGGGGAGACCGGAACTGCCCGCAAGGTGCTCAATGAAATGATTGAGTCAAAAGGGCTGGCTCCGGACGTCATCTGTTACAATGCGGTTTTGTACGGGTGTTTGAAGAACAGAGACCAGGACGGGTTTGATGAGATTCTTAAGCAGATCTTGGACAGAGGGCTGGAGCCGAATTTGTTTACTTATAATTGTCGGATCATGATGTTTTGCGGGAAGTCACAGAGTTTTAGGGGTGAGGAGCTGCTGGATGTGATGGTTTCCAAGGGGTTGCAGCCGAATTTGACGAGCTTTAATGCGATAATTGATGGGTTTTGCGAGGAGGGGGATGTGGGCTTGGCGGTCAGGGTGTTCAAGAGGATGAGAGTTATGAAGAGGAAGAGTGGGAAAGATGGGGTGTCTCCGAATGCGGAATCGTATAACGTGTTGATTAGGAACTTGGTTGAGAAAGGAGAGTTTGGTCTGGGGCTGGAGATTTGTAAGGAGTGCTTGGTTAGGAAGTTTGCGCCTCCCTTTGAGATTGTGAAGGGATTGGTCGAAGGACTGATAAAGAATGCTAACATTGAGGAGGCAAAAGTTATTGTTGAGAAAATGAATTTGGTTGTTAGAGGTGAGGCTATTGATGCTTGGAAAAAGGTGGAAAGTTCTCTTGCTTTGTAGGGAAGAAGCGATGGATAGTGGTGCATGATCTTCTGGTTGGGTTAATATATTAATGATGAGTAGTAGAAGGTGCCTTTAGTTCAAGTATCAAAGGTATGTTGGTATTTTGTTTTGTTCTTTTTGTAGTAGTTTGCGTCAAACCATAATTATAAGAGAATCTTGTTAGACTTGTGTGGATCACGGAGATCATTAATATCTTGTTTTCTGTTAAATGGAGCATTCATTTTGATTTCTATCTATTTGAATAGCTAGTGAATTTGTGATTAATCTGACTCCGTTGCAGTCAATAGAATTTTTTTTTTTTTGAGACTGAACGATTGTTTGAGTGTTACAACATAGAGGCCTTTCAACCTTGTTCTGTTTGCAACTTGTCATTTTATTAATTAGCATGAGGATTTTTTTTTTTTTTTGTAGAGTAAGAGCCACACAGTCTGCATAAACTGTGGATTGACGTTTTCATCTATGGGTCAGGTGTAGTTAAGCAGTCATGCCTTCCAAATTAAATGGGTCGATATAGACAGTTGGCCCATTTCTGTTTGGTCATGAGTTATTACTTGAGTAGTATCTTGGGATTTTGACATTTATTTTCATATTCTTAAGTATGGGTAATTCCTAATTCTTGAACTTTACAAATAGATAATAATTCTTCTATTATGCATTATTATCATGTTTACTCCGTTAAAGAGAACACACAAGTGGTTAATTGTTAGAGTATATCACATTATTATTATGAAGGTTAAGTGGGCCTAAGTTTTATGGTGGTTCCACTACTCAATGTGCCTTTAGGTATTTAAGCAACAATGACTTGTCTTTTTTGTGTGACCCAAGAGTGATTGAAATAGTCTTCGCTCACAATTATGTTTGGTCGCCTTTGAGCTTTGTAAGTATTCAAAACCTAAATCCATGGATTTGTTGATGTATTGGTATGCAGCATGGACATTAAAATCATGAAGCCTTGTTGGAGTAGAACATGTCGACCCATGAGTGGGATATTGATACTTCTTGGACACTCCTCAAGCACATTTCAGATACTTCACAACATGTTCTCAATTATTGTACTATATTTTTAAATTTAAGACGCTTGTCTGACACTTGTTGGACACACATGTTATATATTCCTACTATACTTTTTTGTTCATGTTACATGTTTGGGAAATTTATTTACTTTTATTGATATGTCAAAGCCTACAATCTAGTGGAAAAGACCATAATATTAACTTGTATAAAACTATGAGAGGCTTAGATATGTGAAAATAATAAGTGTGATACATTGAGCTACCGTGTAGAAAGTTGAAAAGTCAAGAACTATTCCTCTTGCAAAGTCATATAGAATGTATGCGGAGTTGTAATCTTTGTATGTTATTATATTACTAGAAGTGTCTCTGATTTTGGATGCATGGACACATCTATGGATGGAAGTCTTATGCACACTCTCTCTCTATAACAAACACACATATTCTAGTGTCATGTCATCGTGTCCTTGTCCCTATTTTGTAAGAAATTACATGCCGGATGTTTGAGTAATTTTTGTGTCCATGCCTTGCGCCTATGTCCATATTTCTTAGATATATTGCCACCATTTAAGAGGATGAAGACTGCCCTAGGGTGACGGGTATGGATGGTGATTTGTTGGGCTTCATGAGGAATCTTTACCTGGATGTCTATATTTGGAGAAAGGGGATTAGCCTAACATGGTTATTAATAACAGTAATTTTCCGATAATAACTGATCCAAGCTGTAAGATTAATCAACTTGGTGTTGTTCCTTGTGGAGGGTGTGCATGCAAATTTTGTTAGCTACAATATGACAGGTTATGCAAAGAAGGGATTGTGATTCCATGGCTAAAGTGGTTAAGGAGATGAGAAGGGTTTGATACAAGTATGTGGGGAGAACTGTAAGGTTAAAGAAGCAAATAATGTTGTATAGAAGATTAAGATGGTTATTGAGGGCGAGGTTTTATATCCTTTGAGAAAAGGGGAAGCGAAGAACTTCACTTGTTTTGCAGAACACAAGCATTCAAAAGCTTTCCGATGGGAAAAATCTGTTCGCTATCTGAACTAGAAGCAAACTAAATGAGGTATTTTGCATGAGACTACCAAAAGGTGTCTAGGTTAGTTACTAAAATGGCTCACAACTTAATGGGTCTTTAATCCCTTCACTGTTTTCTTCGGTTAGTTTTAATTTGAAGATTTCAGCTTGTAGTCTATAATGAACTTTTGAGGGTCGTTTGTTTGTTCCAGCAATTGTTGTTAATCATTTTCCTTTTACTGGAGATATATATATATATATATATATATATATATATTATATATATATATATAGCTTTATGATTTTTATGGCCCTCAGTGCATTTCACTTTTGCAGATACTCTGTTGTTTAAGCACTTATCAGCAGTTTTTCTGTAATGTATAGATTCATTTTCTCTCCATTTGCACACCTTGTGCTCCAATTCAGATTTAGGTATGTTTTTTTCCCCTTTTCCTTTGTATGGGTACATGGGTTAACACCTTTAGGTAGCTTGGCATGATTATCATGGTTGCTTTATGAAAACATCTAATCAGTATTACATGAGTTTTCATGTTCAAATAAACTTTACCTGCCAAACATCTAGTTGTGTCCTCAGGAACTTCCGCGTGCATTCTTCTAATTGTCCATACTGAATACTGAATATTAAATATGATGGCCCACCAATGGTAGCTTGGTCATTCTTTTTTATAAGCACAGCTTCAAACTTTTTAAATAGGTAATTTCAGCTTGAACTTGATCCATTGGGAAATGTGCTTCTTGCAAATTAGGTGTCTTGATAAAATATAGTCAGCCCTTGAAATATGCTTCATGCACATTGTTCGGGGTTTGCCATGAGAATCTTAAGATGGATGAGTGACAATACACTAAGAGATAAGAGAAAAAAATGAGCGCATTTGTGAGAAAGAGGTTATTCCTATATTGAGGATAAAATGAGTGAGAATAGATTCAGTTCGATTGAGCATGTGCAACACGCTATAAGTATGCCAATTAGACAAGGTGATGGGATCATAGTTAATGGGCAATGAGGACTAGAAAAGCGTCTAAAGGACTTGTTAATGTTTAACGTAACTGTGGAGAAGTCCTTAAGAGAGTTGAATGAAAGAAAAGGATTCATATAGCCAACCCCAAAATTTTGGGATAGAAATTTTGTTGTTGTAGTTTATCTTTTCTTGGGGTCCATCTTTACCAGTTCACCACTGTGTTTGTGTGTGCATGTGTAAGGAGAGGAGAGGGAGAGAGGAGGAAGGAGGGAGGGAAGGAGTGAAATCTCAAATTTCACACATTCTTCAGAGTTGGTTGTGTAACAGCAACATCACCTTTCTAAGGGTCCATCTCCACTTCATGATGTCTCCTCTGTGGGTGGGTGGGGGATAAATTTATGCAATCCATGCCCTGCCTTAAATCACATTTTTTAACAATTAATTTCTATAGGATTTTTCAATACGTTTCAAACTCACAGATGCATAAACTTTGTACATATTTTTTTCCCTTGTAGTTGCATTTGCGTTTTTTCACTCTTTTTGAATTATTTTTCAACTCATTTAAAGCCTCAAAGCATGACTTTGTATATCTTTTTTTTAATCTTTTTGTCTCTTAGTTATTTTCTAAATTCTCCTTTTTGGATGACTTCTCAGTTTGTTTCAAACCTCGTGTGTGTGTGTGTGTGTGTGTGTGTGTGTGTGTGTGTGTGTGTAAAGATTGTCTTACAGTTGTTTTTCATGATCTCCAACATGTGTCAAACACCAATACTTCTTTGATGACTTTTGTATCTCTTTTTTTAAAATATTTTTGTCTCTTAGTTATTATCTAAATTCTCCTTTTTTGGATGATTTCACAGTTTGTTTCAAACCTCACATGTATAAAACTCTTTTGTCTCATCATACATGCCCAGCTTGCCGTAAATAAAATCTACCCGTGTTCTACCAAGTGGTTTGGTAAGAAGATCTCCTAACTGGTATTCTGATGATACATGTTTTGCACAACGATCTTTTTCTCGAGCTTCTTACGAGTTATATGACAATCAACCTCAATGTGTTTGGTTCTCTCATGGTACACGACATTTTCAGCGATGATATTGCTGTCTTATTGTCACCATATAATCTCATGGGATACTTTGGGGAAAAAACTAATCTCTGTCAATAAATCTCTGAACCAGATTAGCTCTGATGTCATATTTGTCATTGCCATGAACTCTGACTCTGTGCTGGACCGAGAGATCACACTTTGCTTCTTGCTTTTTCATGACACAAGATTTTCTTCAAGAGAGACATAATATCATGTGGCCCACCTCCTATCAAAAAGGTACCCTGCCCAGTCTGTATCAGAGAAGCCTGCTACTCTAGTGTTCATGATTGAATAGAGATGCCCTCTCCATGAAGCTTTATTCAGGTACCTCAAAATCTTCATTACCGTCTCTAAGTGGGTAGTCCTTGGTATAGACAAAAACTGACTCACTACACTGACTGAGAATGTGATGTCTTGTCTGGTCACTTTCAGGTAGCTCAATCACCAATCTCCTGTACCTCCCAACATCCTCAAGAAGCTCTCCCTGATCTGGAAGCAGCTTCGTGTTTACATCTATCGGAAAATCAATACTCCTGCATCCCAACATCTCAGCCTCTGAAAACAAGTCGAGTATATACTTCTTCTGTGATAGAAAAATTCTCTTCTTGGACCTGGTCACCTCAATGCCTAAGAAGTACTTCAGGGATTTAAGATCTTTGGTCTGAAAGTGCTTCTGCAAGTACTTCTTCATGCAGTCAATCCCCTTTGTGTTATCTCCTGTGATCACAATATCATCCACAAACACAACTAACAAGATTTTCTTCCCATCTTGTATTTGTCAAAATACAAGGTGGTCTTTCTCTATGTCACAGAGACCAACTCCTGAATTATTGATGCAAAGTGCCCAAATCAGGCTCTTAGAGATTGTTTCATACGTTAAAGTGACTTCTTCAACCTGCAAAGCATTCGCACTCCCCCTAAGCAACAAAAATTGGTGGTTGCTTCATGCAAACCTCCTCATCAAGAATACCATTAAGAAAGGAATTCTTGATGTCCAACTGATGAAGTGGTCAGTGGTATGTCGATGCTAATGACACGAGGACCCGCACAGATGTCATTTTCGCTACAGGGGAGAAGGTATCCACAGAATCCAGTTCAAACACTAGTGAATATTTTTTGGTAACCAGTCTCGCCTTTAAGCGAGCTAGAGACCTCTGGGTTTAACTTGACACTGTAAACTCACTTGCACCCAATGACTTTCTTTTCTGGTGGAAGCGTGACCAACTCCCAAGTCTTATTCTGCTTTAAGGCTGTTATCTCCTCTTGCATCGCCTGAGTCCAATCTGCAAGAGACAATGTTTTTGATACATTCTTGAGAACTGAGCATGAGTTCAAAGAAGAAATAAATAAACGAAAGGTGGATGCTAAAATGAGAATAAGAAAAAAAAATTGGAAAGAGGGTGTTGAGTACAATTACGTTTGCCTCTCTGAAGTGCAATGGGAAGATCATTAGTAGTAGAAGTACCAGGTAATTAAGCTGTGACATTCTCACTTGTTTCTTGCACAGGGCTTGATACTAAGGCTGGCGCTAGCACATGAGTAGGAGATGTTCGTCGTGTATAGACATGAATTGGATCACATTTTCAAATGTCGACTTATCACTATTGAGATGTCTCCGGATAGAACATGTAATCATAGTCATCCTCGGACCCAAAAAAAGATGTAAAAATCTCAAGTTTAGACTCGAAAAATGTTGCATCTGCAGATAAGATATATCATCATATAGATGGACAAAACATTTCAAGAAAAATTCCTTTTAAGAGATCTAAAATTAAGTTTTGTCTTATGAAGAGTATGATTATGAACAAAACAGAGAAACCCAAAAATCTTTGGAGGCAAATGAAACGAATATTGAGGATGATATTCCATTTTGCAATATTGAGGATGATATTCCATTTATCAAGTAACAAGTTGTTAAAATGGCCTCACCTCAAAAAAAAAAAAAAATTATAACTGACTAAAAAATAGAATAGTCCTAGCAATGTCAAGTTGTCTATTCTTACGTTCAACTACTCCATTTTGCTGAGGAGTGTAAACACAAGAGAATTGGCATAAGATTTTATTTTGTTACATGTGGATCTTTGTATTCTGTTGTGGTCATGCGAAGGAACAATGTCATGAAAAACAATATTGAATTCTGTTACAGTACTGGAATATCTGGTTACATGTGGATCTTTGTCATATGTGTGGTTACATGTGGATCTTTGTCCTATATTGTTGGCTGTTTAAAGGCATGATGAATTGTGTGGTTATTTGCGGACCTTTGTCCTCTGTTGTGGGTTGTGTGGAGGTACGATTTAAATTGCTTTAATGTTAGCTTTAGGTTATTGGGCATAACATTTTGAATTGTTTTTCTTATGGCACAATAATCTATTATAGTCCAAGACTCCAGAATCCATCCTGTATACGAGATGGGGGGTTATTGTCTGAAATTTTTTCTTCTCTTCAATATAATTGGATTTTGATGTAGATATCTGAATTTTAGGGCCATATCTTCTATAATTGGAACTTGTACTCAATAAGGGGCATTGCATCTTTTTTTCTCCCTAGTTAAGGGGCATGAAGGCACCAATGCATGCATGTGCGAGGGTTCGAATTGGCGACCTGCGGGTGAGAGCAGAGCTTTTACGAATCCAAGGCCAATTAAAATGCCACTTGTGGGGGACCAAGGGGCACTGCATCTTGAATGTGGATTATTTCTTACAGATTAGTCACTGATCCAAACTGAAAGAAGCTGGTGTGTGGTTTTTTTTCTCTTAAAGACGGTGTGGTCTTCAATCAACCAAATGAGTGTGTATTTGACCGCGGATTGATTCTCATGATTCAGTGTCAACCAAACAGATGCAGGGTGAATGTAGATTCTGTTGTTGCAAGTTGCAGACTTTCAATCATCTGTCAATCAAAACAACGCACTGTATCTTCTTAGTGTGGATCGTCTTGTGTGTCCTGATTCCTCAAATCTGCTCGGCGTTGTGTTTATTTAGAATGTGGAATATGTTTATGGTGCAATGCTCCATTCAGAAATCTGATCATGCTTTTGCTGTAACGATCCTATCATTTCACCTTCTCCTCCATCGTTCGCACGGATCTTTGCATGTGCTTTGTATTAGTTTTCTCATGTTTGTTTGTCTTTTTATTTTATTCTTTTTTTTTTTTGTCTCTTAAACTTCATTAAAATTGACTGTTGGGGGACCTTTGCCATTCCAAAGTTTATTTAGAAGGATAAATTGCACAAACCCCCCTGTGCTATTGGGGTTGTTGCGCAAACCCCCCTACACTATCAAAGCTGCACATTGCCTTCTGGGTGCTAACTCTGTCAGTTTAACACTTACGAAAGAGCATGTGGTGTCACATGAAACTAATTAATCAATTAAATAATATTTTTAATTACATAATTAATTAACTAATAAATTATAATTAAACAATCAATCAATTAATTAAAATAATTAATTAATTAAACTCCTCCTCCCTTGGCCCGCCTCCTCTCCCCTGGCTTGCCTCCCCTTCCCCTCCTCCCTCCCTTTTTCCTCCTCCATGTTGCCGCCAGATTTGGCAACGGCAAGGAGCCAACCCCTCGCTCTCCTGTCTCTCCCCTCTCCCTGACCACCCCGATCTAGGGGACCTGGGGGGAGAGGGAGAGGCGGAGGGGATGGGCCATCTCCCCTCCCCCTCCCTCCTCCTCGCCGCCGCCAGATCTGGTGGCGGCATGGAGGAGGAAGGGATGAGGGCCGGGGCCTGGGGAAGGAGGGCGAGGGGAGATGGGTCCCACCTCCTTTAATAAAAAAATTTAATTATTTAATTTGTTAGTTAATTATTTTTAGTATTTAATTAATTATGATAATTAAGAAAAAGAGTTCCATTGATTAACTAGGTTTTACATGGAATGTATGTGTTGTCCGTAACGGTAAAACTGACGGAGTTAGCCCTCACGGGGGCAATGTGCAGCTTTTGATAGTGTAGGAGGATTTTACGCAACAACTCTAGTAGTACTGGGGGGTGTTGCGCAATTTACCCCCATATAGAATTTTAATTTTCTTTCTCTCTGTCCAAGTAAAAACTTAGGCCTCTTAGAGGCTAATAATAATAGTAAAGAAGCTCCCTATTCTTGTTTTTTTATTTATCTACTGTGCTTTGATTAATAACTTAATAAAAGGAATTTTATTCGCCCAAACTAGTTTTTGAGGGTGAGTTCTCTTAATAAACCTAACAAATGATAATACACGAAATGGACTATACAAAAACCAGACTAAAATTTTTCTGGTAATACACGAAAAGGGAGTTTTGAAAGCGCATTAAATTCGAATTCCATTTTAATATTAGTATTTTCATAATGAAAGCGCATTAAATTCAAATATCATTTTAATAAATATTTTTAAAATATTTATAAAATTGATGATCTTACACCTGACATCATTATTAATCAATTATCAAAATAAATCAAGGTGGTTTTCTCTCGTGATTTTTTTACGAATTTTGTCCGTCTGCCCGTCTTCAGCCGAGAGAAAGAGTCCCTCCCCTTCCTCCCTCTCTCTCTCGCCCCCTTACTCCATCCTCCCTCTCAATCCCATCCCCCGTCTCCTTCTCCCTTACTCTCCGTCTCTCTTTTACTCTGTCGGATAGTTTTTATCGTCATCGATTTTTATCACCGACAGAGCAACATGCTAGCTAATTATACATGTGGAATGATTCTGTTTTCATCGCTGGAATTGTTGCCGGCTTTGGGAACTGAAAAGTGTAAGGACTAAAGTATCCCTGCTTCCAAAGCCGACCGGGTTTTATCTTCGATCGGCAGCCTCCTTAATCGACCAATCCACAAAAAGAAGTCGTCCAATATATTTGATATAATTCCTCGTCCTCTTCTTCTCTCTAACAAATTTCTCTGCGACTATTACTATTTATTATGATGGCGTCTTCAGAGCACCAGCAGGTGAGGGCTTCCCACATCCTGATCAAGCACCAGGGATCCAGGAGGAAGGCGTCCTGGAAAGACCCCGAAGGCCGCGTCATCAGCGCCACCACCAGGGACGCCGCCGTCCGCCAGCTGACTGCCTTCAGGGACGACATCGCCGCCGGCAGGGCCCGATTCGAGGACGTCGCCTCCCGCCACTCCGACTGCAGCTCCGCCAAGCGAGGCGGCGATCTAGGTACCAATTTATCAATTATGGGTAAAAGAGGGGAAAAAATTGTATCTTAAATTGGAAGAACTTCTGAGATCTCAGATGCTGTTCTGATTGTTTTAACTAAATGTTCCCTGCAATTTACTGAAAATTATCTACCAAAAATGGTTCTTTCCATCAGAGATTGGGTTTTCTATGTTAAATGATTAAATTTAATATAGCCCCATGGAGACGAAAACGAGGAATAATTAAAAACCAAAGCTCTAAAACAATGCAGTTCTTGTTGGTGTAGCAGTCTGCGTTTTATCTTAGCCATATGGTACTCGGGCTTCCAATTTGGGGCTCGAACTTTGACCCGACTTACAAATTTATGTAGGAAGAGAACTAAGGCAGCAGGTCAATTTGAGCATAAGCTGTCGACAACCAACATCAGTTGTCGACATCCCAATTTTGCTGTCGACAGACAACTTTCGATGGGGATTTTCCGAGAGTGGAGCCACTATAGTCCTGTCGACAAGCCTATTCAGCTGTCGACAGGCATGCTGTGCGACATGGTTTCAAATTTGTTTAGGATTCAATTTTGAGTCCAAATTTAAATTCCAATTGATTTCATCTTTCTATATTTTGAATTTAGATTTCTTAGATAGATTAGGACTCTTTAATTCTTTTTGTTTACTTTTAGAAATAAGTTATAGTTTTCAAATAGGAGTTGTATTCTTTGTAAGCCTGTATAAAGGCTCTTGTATCATTTATTTTGTAACAATTTTTTATCAATAATTCTTCAATTAAATTTGAGTTTATCTCTCTTATTGCTCATGGATTCGAGTTGTTATCTTTTGCTCGTGGATTCGAGTATATCACTCGTGGATTCAACTGTCGTGTTCGTGGATTCGAGCACAATTCCTACCTGAAAGTATTCAGGGTTTGTGAGCGCTAGAACGAGATCTAGTCGGCATCGTTCGTCTCCTCGCTTTCCACATCAATTGGTATCAGAGCTTCGACAACTTTCTGATGATGGCACGAGACGATGATGAATTGCAAGGCCTTTCTAAAAGGATGGGCACTTCTCGAAGGAGGGACAACACTATCAAAAGAATGTCTCTCAGGATTGATGATCGAAGTCTGGCCGATGATACGTACCGAATTGGATATGATCGTCAATTTTATCAACCACCACCACATCGACCACTACATCATCCACCACTAACTACAACATCCTCAATTGAGTGAATTTTTCTACGAAGAGGAATTGTGCTATCCAACCTTTCAATACAATGATGATTATGAAGATGAAAAGATGGCCTATGAAACATGTAAGGGATTCGCTAATCCTAACCCCAATAGGAGAGGTGGTTTTTCTAACCCTAATAGGAGGAACATGCTTCCTAATTCTATCCGTGACCAAAGAGGAGGATATTTAAATCTTGACGAGTTTTCTAATTCTATTCCTTCTTTTGATGGGAGTCATGATGTTGAGTCAACCTTGCTTTGGATCGAGAAAGTTGATAAGTTGTTTGACATGGAATATATTCCCATAGAAGATTATGTCGAGTTTGCGGCTCATAAACTTAAAGGACGAACAACGACGTAGTGGAATAAATTTCAAAACATTTGTATGTACCAAGACAAGCCACCTATAAGAACGTGGAGACGAACGAGAAGACTTCTACAAGCTCGTAGTCTTACTTTGAAGGAAAAAAAGATGGAGAATCGACCCCGATCGTACATGAGATTTTATCGGTCAAACGAGACTACGGAGCCATATAAGCAACCACCAGTTGAAGAGCAGTTAACCAAGGGAGATTCATCAAACCTTCAAGCGACTATTAGCCAAGCACAATCTCTCGATGAAGTCATGCAGCCTATGCCCCCTATTCCTAATCTGAAAGAAGAGAAGCAAACTTTTATACCCATATGCAATCAAGGTGAGTTCTTCGTGGAGCCAAAAGAAATAAAGTAAGGCATTGCTTTAGAAGGAGTTTCTCCAAGTGCTGAAATTCCCAAGATAGAATCATCATTGGAGGAGCTCAAAGAATCTGTTCATGACGAGCTTACAGAAGGATTACCACCCATAAGAGACATTCAACGTCATGATTTCGAAGATCCTTTCCTTCAGAAGGAGAATGCTCAAGGTAAAAGTTTTCAATTCTTCAACTTCATATCACCTACTATCAGCACGTGGGTGCAACATGTTCTGCAAGATATGCCAAATCTAATCTCCACTCATACTTTGGAAGATCTTCTTCATGGAAGAAAGCCAATGAATTATGGGAGCATGGTGTACATGTATGGTTGGATGGTGGAGGAACACCAACAAATTGAAATTGATTATCAATCAATCCGAGATGATGATTATACTGAAGATTCGATGACGCAACATTACATGGAGTTAAATGAAGATAGTCGAGGCGAATCAAGATTTTGGGATCACATATTTTCCCAAACAGAGTTTGCATACATTAGCATGGCTCACGGTTCAACAAGATTTCTTCACACGTTAAAGGAAATAGATTTTGTGGAGAAATCTAATAAGAAGTATAAGGAAATAGCTGATAGAAAGAGACGAGAGGAATTTTTTGAGAAAGAAAATATGAAGATAGTATATTTAGGGAGAGAAAGAATCTCAACTGAAAGAGTCTCTACCATGCAACTATATCTAAATTGGAACTTGAGGACGAGCTCTTTTGAAGAGAGAGGGACTGATGTAGGAAGAGGACCGAGACAACAAACCAATTTTGAGCCTCAGCTGTCGACAACTTAATTTTGCTGACGACAAATAGCCTTCAACAGGGATTTCTCGAGAATGGAGCCACTACAGTCCAGGGTTATTCAGTTGTTGACAGGCCTGCTGCGCGACAGAGTTTCAAACTTTGTTTAGGATTCAGTTTTGGGTCCAAATTTGGATTCCAATTGATTTCATCTTTCTATATTTTGAATTTAGATTTCTTAGATAGGTTATGACTCTTTTAGTTCTTTTTGTTTTTTTAGAAATATGTTAAGTTTCCATGTAGGAGTAGTATTCTTTGTAAGTCTATATAAAGGCTCTTGTATCCTTTATTTTGTAGCAATCTTTTATCAATACTTTATCAATTAAAATTGAGTTTATCTCTCTTATTGCTCGTGGATTCGAGTTGTTATCTCTTGCTTGTGGATTTGAGTAAATCGCTCGTGGATTCGAGTGCCGTGTTGTGGATTCGAGCACAATTCCTATCTGAAAGTCTTCAGGGTTCGTGGGCGCTAGAATGAGATCTAGCAGGCGTCGTTCTCTCCGCTTCCCGCGTTACAAATGACATGTGGTGTTGTAATAAAAACCTCTAGGTTAAGCAGTTGGGAGTTCTACAAACCATACTGTATGGTACATAATTGTGTTCTTGATATAACATGATATTTGGCCTAAGAGCCCTAAACATCTCCTTTTTGGGTCATACCTTCACAAAGGTGTAAATAGTGCAGATGGTAATTGATGGAGGAATTTTAGTCTATTGGGAATATTTCCCGTGCCTGTAATTCTAGTTTGCTTGTTTGGATGTTTTAAAAGCCAAAATTACTGGAAATTCATCATGAGCAAGTAGTTTTGGGGGGATGGCTAATATGAAACATCTTTTTACTTGCTTTCACATGGTTGCTATACTTGCAAGTTGCAATGGATTTGAGAATGCAGAAGCACGCCACTTAAGCTTGGTGATAATATGTTTTACTTTTTTGGTTTCTAGGACCTTTTTGTGTGTTTATTTTCAAATTCCAACCTTGTTCCAGGATTATTAATCCTCTTGTCTGACGATTCGGTGAGTAGTAGTCATGGTGGCTAAAAATATGTATTCATTGTGGAGAGATTCTACATTGAAACATGAATAGATAACTCCGTGATATGGAAGGAGTTTGCCTGTGACGAAACTCTTTACCTTCAGTGCTGTAGTTAAAGGAGGAGGTTGATATGGAAGGAGATCGACTCCACCCCATACATCCAAGTTCTTGTACCACTGCCTTTCTATATATAAATGTGTGAAGAGTCTATATTCCTTTCTTATTCTTGGTTGCTTCAGTTCATGCCATTAATGGAAAGAGTCTACATTCCTTCTGCTCTCGGTCGCTTCAGTTCATGCCATTAATGTGAAATTCATATTCCATTTTAACTCTCTGTTGCTTCAGTCTATATTCCTTTCTCATTCTTGGTTGCTTCAGTTCATGCCACTAATGTCTATATTCCTTTCTCATTCTTGGTTGCTTCAGTTCATGCCATTAATTTAAAGTATATTCCTTTCTCACTCTTGGACCTTGGTTGCTTTAGGACACTAATGGGGAGAAAAGAGACTTCAACTGATTTGCTCTTTTCATTTTTCTACTATGGTAGTTAAATTTCCTTGAGCATTATTTCGATGTAGCATGATACTTTCTTCTGAGGAAAACCGTGATTGTTGCTATGCAAAAATTTAGCTTGTTTGCCAGAATATGAGTGGCATGATTACTTTCTTCCGAGGAAAACTGTGGTTGCTGATATTCAGAAATCAGTTTGGTTTGCTAGAACATGGCCCTAGGTAGCCTGATTGGTGGGGTTCCTAGGCTTTAGTGCATTTTAGAGTCTAGATGGATATTGGTGAAACAGGTTATGTTGGTTGAATTATAATTTATATGTAACATTGAACTTGATTTTGAGATATGTTAAGTCCGCTGTAACTTCCATAACTTGGAAGACAAGACTTTTTAATGAAACATGCAGTGACCCTTTCTGCATGAACATGCTCTGACCAGTAACTTAGTCACCAAATGCATATTGTTGTAACAAAGTTACCAACCTGCATACAGTTGTCTGTGTTGGACTTAAGTCATGTAGAAAATATCACACCTGCATAACACGCGTGAAATATTGAAATGTAGACTGTAAATACGCTGATGCTGACACTTAGCAAACACCATCATGGTTTAGGACAAGACTGATACAACACAAGAAAAACTTTATGACGTGGACATCCAGAGTTGTAGAAGATGATGCCATGCAATGCCAGTTTGCTCTGAAGCAGTTCATTATTTTCATTATGTATTTTCACATTTATTTGTTTTTGATTTTTATTAGGAGTTGAAGATTTTATTTGTATTAGTTTAGTTTAGTCCCACATCGGGTATATCTAGAGACTGAGATCGTGTAAAGTCTATTTATAGACTCTCTGATTAGTTGGGATTTTTTAATGAAGAATTTTGAATAAAGAAATTATTTGTGTGAGATTTGTGTTTCTCAATTGTTTAGGATTAATTCCTTATTACTTTTTTATAACCCAAACCCTAATCTCCCTTTCTCTCCTCTTTCTTTACTGAGCCGCCGCCATCTCTCCTCTCCCTGATTCTTTTCTCTAATTCCCCTTCTCTCTATTTCTCTCCCTACAACTCCTCAAAAGAACCCAACTCAATCTCCCCCCTCTCTGATTTTCTTTCTCCTTTTCTTTTCTCTTCCCTTTTTCTTCAACCACAACAGCACCAACCAGATCCCGCGTGAGCACTGATCAGAGCCAGCGCCTCGTTGACGTCTATACACCATCTTCTCGGGTTGTGACTATTGAACCCATCTGCTGTCGATCTATTGAAGAAGTAGGATAAGTGGATTCGGGGAGTAGAATCACATCAACCCAAACCCGCTATAAAGTAAAAGGAGTCGATTATGGGTTTAAGTTATAACCCGGTTGTTACAGTAACAGGTCCACCCAGCAAAACAGACCCATTATCGAACCGATTTCATTTTCAGGCTATAACTTCCAAATTCGGCGTCCGATTCAGGTGTTTTTCGAGTCGTTGCGATCGTGACGACGAGTTCTACGCATCGACATCCTCTACAGGTCGGTGAGATCCCTGTGATCCTCAATATGTAACTTTTCTTACACAATCTATATATTTGTGGGTTTGGTTTTTGTCTCTACTATTTTATCGATTATATCTGCTGCAACTAAATAGTGAGATTGTGATATTCTGTTTATCTTGTGTCTGCTGATCATAATATTGATTGTACAAGTTTTTGCTTTCGTAAATGAGTAGTTGCATCAATATATTTGGGATTAGAACTGTACCACTGTGACTGCGTTATTTTGTTAAAATTCATCTATCTCAATATCAGTTTTAACTATTTTTCTACTTAAGATCGTTTTGTTGGTGAAACGTAGCCAAGTTGTATTCTATTACTGATTTCTGATTCACACGCATACATGTTTCACATCATTTTGGTATCAGAGTATGGTTATGATAGGATTTACATCACGTAGGCATTTATTAGGAAATTTTACTGCTTTCTTGCATTTGAAAAAATTGCATTTAGATTTTAATTTAAAAAAAAACATCTAATTTAGATTTGCATCTCTTCATCTTCATTCAGGTTTTGTGTAGTACATGAACATCTAATTTAGATTTGCATCTCTTCATCTTCATTTAGGTTTTGTGTAGTGCATGCCCACCCGTAGTGGTCACCCATATCTGTTAGAAGAGTCTAGCAAATCTCACACCACTCCAATGAATTCCCTCTAGATTGCAGTAATGTTCGCCGAAATAAATGCCAAGTTAGATGCCCTTAAGACATTCGAAGAGAGGCTGACTAAAGTAGACATGCATGAACCACATGAGTCACCCACATGTGATCAAACCCAACGAGAAACAACCGACATGAACATCGATAACCCCCTAGATGCTCAATATCTGAAAAGCATCAAGATCGATGTCTCAACTTTGATGGACGTTACGACTCACAACTTTTCATAAATTGGATACTCTAATTAGATAGGTACTTCACATGGTACGAACTCACTGAGCATAAGAAAGTTAAGTACATTGCAATGAAACTGTCTGGTCAAGCTAGTCATTATTGGTTCAACTTAAAAAACAAGCGCGCAGTCAGAGATCGACCATCAATTGACACATGAGATGGATGAAAGAAGAGTTAGAAACAAAGTAAGTGCCTCCATCGTTTAATGCTCGTCTCATGGACAATTAACACCAATACACTCAAGGCAACAAATTTGTCAAGGAGTATATCGAGAATTTCAATGGATTCTTCATCAGATGCAATACCTCCATGACGAATGAGAAACTCAAATTCTTTCTAGATTCAGATCCGACTTTAGAGTGACCTACGAATTGAACTATTAGTTAGAGAAATCAACGAGCTAGAGGCAACGTATGTTTTAGTCCAAGATCTAGAATCTGTTGGGATCAATCACACCTTCAAGAGTCACAATTATATAGCCCCAATGTCTAGACCTTCTCCATCTCTCCAACCCAATAAGTCTAGTACCCATACTCTTTCACATAGGAATGACATTAAGGGCAAGAGTCTTGAACGGGAGAACAAAAACAAAAGCCCCGAGTTTCTCAAAGTTAGTTCTATAACCAAGTGTTACAAATGTCAAGGTTATGAACACTTAGCTGCCAGCTGTCCTAGTCTCGTCAGAATCACCATAATAGATGGAACACCCACGAAGTCACTGATTCAGACTCTGATGTGTTCATATTTAGGGGAGAAGATTCTGAAACTGACGAAAAACCCACAAGTGATGATGTTGGTCTCAATTGTATTAATCAAACACCATCAACTCACTTGTCTGTTGTTACGTGTGTCCCCTCCCAACCAGCTGAAAAGGACAATTGGAGAAAAAAGTGTTATATTCTACACATTCACCAAATTGGAAACAAAAATTGTAAGGTGATTGTGAACAGTAGAAGTTGTATCATGCAATATCATCCAAGTCGCTCGAAAATCTTGGATTAAAGGTTGTACTCCACCCCACCCATTCAAAGTATGTGGATTAACTCCAGAGCACTTGAGGTCAAACAACGATGTCTTGTCCCAGTCAATTTCAATCATTACAAAGACAATATCTGGTGTGATGTGATCATCATGAATGTGGGTTAAGTCATATTAGGTAGACCATGATTGTTCGACAAAAATGTCACCATTTATGGTCGATCCAACATATGTCAATTTGAACATGAGGATAAGCAGATTAAGCTACTACCTTTAATACTAAAGATTGGACAGCCCAGACAGATATTCATTTTGGCTTTGCTGCCAACTCCACCTTCTCCACCTCTTATTGCTACTGTTTTCTCCCTATCTCCCACTAGTCATGCATAACCCTCTCCGCAAATCGCTTTCTCCCTTACTACCAATAACTTCCCGCTATAAAGCATTCGAGTCTGCATCTGCATTTGCATTACACAAACACGTGCATAAACTGCACAAAGAGATTAGTAATGATAATAAACAAAGCAATATGAAACCTTCTTTACAAATTGATAGTAGAAAAATATTTAAAACTTTTAATGTATGTGATTGTTCAGATTTATCCGAAACAGTTTCCTTCATGAACTGTTAAAATGTTGCATGTTCGCAGTGTTGGACCTTTCAAGATCTTGAATAAACTGAATTGCAATACTTATGTTATAGATCTTTTTAGAAATTATGGCATTAGTTGTACTTTTAATGATCTAGTGGATTACAAGAGTTTTGATTGTAACCCATTGATTAATAACCTTCCTCTAAGAAATTTTCTGAAAGCTCCCCACTTAGTCCACACCTAAATACTTATCCCATTACCGCAGAGAGAGTTGATAAAATTTTAGAGGATGAGACTATCACCATCAAATCTGGTGGAACTCACATGTACTTGATCTGTTGGAAAGAAAAGGCACCAATTACTGATTCACGATTAGATCGAGGTGATCTGCAGGCGATTGATCTAGCATAGCAAGAGAGCATTACTCCACCTGACTCAACGGGGTTGAGTCTTCTCCCACCCAGAGAGAATGATGCAGACATCCCATGCAATGTCAGTTTGCTCTGAAGCAGTTCATTATTTTCATTATGTATTTTCACTTTTATTTGTTTTTGATTTTTATTAGGACTTGAAGATTTTATTTGTGTTAGTTTAGTTTACTCCCACATCAGGTATATCTGGAGACTGAGATTATGGAAAGTCTATTTATAGGCTCTTTGATTAGTTGAGATTTTTTAATGAAGAATTTTGAATAAAGAAATTATTTGTGTGAGATTTGTGTTATCTCAATTGTTTAGAATTAATTCCTAATTACTGTTAAAACCCCAACCCTAATCTCCCTTTCTCTCTCCTCTCTCTTTACTGAGTCGTCGCCATCTCTCCTTGATTCTTTTCTCTAATCTCTGCTCTCTCTATTTCTCTCCCAGCAACTCCTCAAAAGAACCCAACTCCATCTTTCCCCCTCTATTTCTCCCCCTGCAACTCCTAAGTAGAACCCAACTCCATCTTTCCCCTTCTCTCTGGTTTTCTTTCTCCTTTTCTTCTCTTTCCTTTCTTCTTCAACCACAACAGCACCAACCAGATCCCGTGTGAGCACCATCCAGAGTTAGCACCTCATCGACGTATGCACGCCATCTCCTTTCTGGGTTTGTAACCATCGAACCCATCTGCTGTCGATTTGTTGAAGAAGAAGGATAAGTGGATTCGGGTAGTAAAATCACACCAACCCAAACCCGCTATAAAGTAAAAGGAGTTGATTACGGGTTTAAGTTATAACCCAGTTGTTACAGTAACGGGTCCAGTCAACAAAACATATCCGTTATCAAACTGATTTCATTTTCGGTCTATAACTTTCACATTCGGTGCTCGATTCAGGTGTTTTTTGAGCCGTTGCGATCGTGATGATGAGTTCTACGCATCGACATCCTCTACAGGTCACTGAGATCTATGTGATTCTCAGTAGGTAACTTTTTTTACATGGTCTATTTACTTGTTGGTTGGGTTTCCGTCTCTACTATTTTATTGATTATATCTGCTGTTACTAAATAGTGAGATTGTGAGATTTTATTTATCTTATGTTTGCTGATCAGCTTGATCATAATATTGATTGTACAAGCTTTTGCTTTCGTAAATGAGTAGTTGCATCAGTATATTTGAGATTAGAACGGTATCACTGTGACTGCATCATTTTGTTAAAATTCATCAGTCTTAATATTAGTTTTAACTATTTTCTACCCAAGATCGTTTTGTTGGTGAAACGTAGCTAAGTTTTGTTTTATCACTGATTTCTGATTCACACGCATACACGTTTCACATCACCTTATGTAAACAATTTTAAACTGCTTTCTGCTAGGAGGGAGATTGTTCAACTCATTTACATGACTCTTCCTTTAGGATATATCATCTTAATCTATATCTTAATTCTTAAACATTCTTAAACATGCATTTTATTTCTTAAGAAGTTCTAAATGTTTCTACTTCCTAATAGTATTTAAGAGAATCTGACCCACTTCAAGCTATATGAATTAGTGTCTTATAAGATGAACAAGCTGAAATTTATCACTGTTCAAGCAAATGTGACCAATCCTCAAACTATTATGAGGTAACATTTAGGATCAAACAATCTGGGGTAAGTGAAACATTACAGATTTAACCTTCTTGAAAAAGAATGTATTAGATAGATGTTCAGAGTTTCACTTGCATGCAACCAGTAGGGCAGTATCGACTCTACCATAACCTACTATTCCAGCAGGCTTGCTGTCACATAGTGGTATATGGGCTGCTTTACTGGTTTCGTGATGCACCCTTGTATGTCTAGCAACTTTACAGTATCAGTAGCATGGTTTAATACATGTCAACCACTAAATCTCGGCACTTTATGTGCATGCCCCAACACTCACTTTACTTTTCTGCAGTTTTATTCTAAACTTCAAGAAAAGCACCTATTCTCTGTGTAGCTCTCTTTACTTTTCTGCAGTTTACATTCTAAACGGCAGTTGTAGTCCACATTTTATGTCTAACTAGCTTAGTTATTGCTCTCACCTTTCTACTCTATATTGGACTTATTTTTCCTATTGATGTATCTCTGGAATATGATTATTGAAATACTGAAGTGTAGGATGATTGACTGTTATTATGGGATGTGAAAATGATTCTTGATGTCATAATTGATCTCAAAGAAAGATTCTTTCCACACATATGGAGCTAAATAAGGACGTAAAGCTGGTGAATGTGAAAGTGATTTATTTTTCTAAAAATGATCTGTTGACTCTCTCTTTGCTTGGTCTGCATTATCTTACAACAGATTTCTCTACTGCTTAACATTTCATATTTGAAATAAAACCTAGAACATTGGCCAGGTCAAGATAAATATGTATTTCCTGGTAGTTGCAAGTCCCGGAACAGCTAGGAAGATGGCGTTCAAATCCAAATATGAATCTGTTAGTAGGATATTAGATATGTTTTTTTGCTTTTGTTTTACTAATTCACCGCAGGTTCCGGCAGTGCGTAAAAGCTTTAATGTTGATTTTTGCTAGTCCTGTCACGTGATAAAAGATAATCTACTATGGTGGAATCTTAATGATTAATAACTTCCTAGATATCTGGGCACATGCGGAGCATTTGTGTATGAAAAATTGAAAACCCTATTCCTTTTCTTAATATATGTTTCTTAATGATATAACTTGTGTTAAGGAGGATCCAGAATAAAATATATCAGATGCTATAAATGTAAATTAATCCAATTAAAGTCTCTTAAATAGATTTGTACTCAATATTCAAGCAACTTTAATGGTAAATTATTACTTTTACAGAACTTTTGTAACTTTTCAAGATGTGAGACTTTGAGACTGATGTGAGTCTGTGACACACAATTCAATTCGATTCAGTTTCAAACTCGTGAAGTGTTTGCATTATAATAGTAGAGAGATCTAAGAAAAACATATGCCATGATAATCTTATCAACTGATATAACAAAGCTGATAACATTAAATTCAGTTAATAATAGTAAATAAAATTGGTAGATAATGGAAACTGATAACTTATATCATCCAGCAAAATGCATATCAGTTTAAAGATAGAATAGATTGCATGTACCTTTAACAAAGGTGCACTGGCACTCGAAACTCTTCATAGTGATTTATTAGCATCCCACACCCCTACAAGGGGGTATTTGTGCTAGTAACAAGAGTGGGTATCAGATGCTAATAAATCACAATGCGCGTTAGTAGCTGTTGGGCACCCAACTTTCCCCTGGAAAAAGAAAAATGAAGGCTCGTCATGTTTCAGGTTTTAGGTTTGAGTAGCTTTGGGAGAGATTCCATTGTATATATGCATATAACACTATTTTTATCAGTCTTAACCTGAGATAGATGATTTGTGATGAAAAGCATTTCCACCTGATGCAGGTCATTTTGGGCGGGGTCAGATGCAGAAACCTTTTGAAGACGCAACCTTTGCGCTTAAAGTGGGGGAGATGAGTGACATAGTGGACACTGACAGCGGCGTCCATATCATCCTTAGAACCGGCTGATGCAAGCGCTGCTCTGATATTCACGTCGTTGTGGTGACTTCAGAATAACTGGTGATTGAGAGAACCAACTCAACCATGGTTTCTAAATGAGCTGACGACACTATGCAATCACTACTTGCTTTAGTAGATTGAGCTGTAGTGTCTTTGTATTGCTTCAGATAACAGCAATTTGCGTGAGAAACTTTAGTAATTCATGAAATGCTTGTTTATGTTTGTACTGAGACCTGGAATAACAATATCATGACAGTTGATTGTGCATCACGCGAATTGGATTCACAAAGTTGTCTGGTGCTTGATTTTTTGTTATTAAGCTTTAAATGTCGAGCTTTCTGCGTCCACAAATCATGACAACTGTGTGATATCCTACAGGTTTCAGTAGCAACTTGCAACAAGTGCACTCTGCTGCAGGTAAAGAACCCTGGGGGCAAGTAAAACTCTCTATATGTGATTTCATTTTTAAAACAAGATGCCTTCTAATTGATTTAATTTTTTTTATTTTTCACGTGCAGACCAGATTTGTGATTGAATTGTGTCTCACATTTGTGTAATATGCCAATTTTTTTCGTTAGAAATTCATTCAGCACTCTTTTGGCATTGGATAACTTTTATAAAGTTGAGAAGGATCTTTTTGGAAATAATTATTGAAAAAAAGAGAGAAGGGAATTCTGTCAACTTACAAATATTATTACAATATTTAGATACATTGCTTAAGAAAGCGTTCGTAAGTCAATCAGTTTGTTTAATAAATTGTGATTTATTAGATTTGCACTCATAATATGTGAAAAGTTCTATTTGGATCAACACCCATGCAACTGAGTCAAAAATAATTAGTTTTTGCACACTTTTGTCTAATTATTATGATTTATGTATAAACAAAAACATCATGGACTTTTTACATTGTTGAAGAACAAATTCACCCAAAATTAATATTCGTACTTGCCGACAACTGATTGCAAGTGTTCTTGCAAATTATATGAAACCTCAGAAAAACGAGACTGGATGGATCACGTTTCCTAGCATGGAGGTGGGGTAATTATTAAACTCATTTCTCACTTTTTGTTTGTTTGTTTTAAGTCGGAAATGGGAAACTGAAAAACCTTTTCTTCTTTTTCCTTTTCACTTTTACACTTATTTTTTATATTACTATTTTTTCACTTTCAGAGTGTTACAATTAATTTTATGGTCATATAAATTTCATTTGTAATAAGTTGTAGTTTAAAACATTTAATTTTGAAATCATGTAAATCTCACATGTCACTTCAGAATTAATTTTTAAAATAATATTACTTTATGATCAATTTTGTGATCAACTTTTTCACCTCTACTTTCACATAACTAATTAAACACTGAAAACATCAATATATTTTTTCACTTATAAATGAGAGAATTACGTAAATCTCAATTTCTCACTACACTTTCACATTTCTCATCATCATTTTTCACTCACCCTTTTCCCTCTACTTCCATCAAATCAAATATGCCCTAACAGGAGACAACATGAACAACAAGTTGACTTTCGCTGCTTGTGTCATGCTAAAAGCGATTGCTAGAAACCAGGGGCAACATGCTTCATGTATTCCTTTTAAAATTGAAAATTCTTCGTACAATCTTTTTAGAGTTTAGAGTACTTGTAAAATATAGTAGAATTCGAAACGGATTGCTTTAAATCTTTTATAATTTTCATCGGTCATAATTTGAAATATAATCATTTCTCCCTGATCTCATCCCATCATGGTTTCAGGAGATGAAATCAGGAGAAATTATCTTCAAAACCCCCGTTAAATTTTATTTGGTTTTTCTTTTAAATCTTTAGTTTTCAAGTAAAATGTTATACTCGTGCTCCTTGTAGAAGTTTCTCTTAAGTTCTTGTATCTTTTACCTTCATTTATCATGCCAATAATTTCTTTCAGAAGGAAATTCACAACTCCTATTTTTTATGATAAAATCTCTTTATAGCAACTAATATATCTCAAAATTAGATTTCTCTGGCACTAAGATATAATTTATTCTTCAAAAAGAAAATATACAAATAAGTTGTAAGTTAAAAGGGGCATATACCAAAACCAAAATATTTACGGAGATGAGAGACATCCATCTTTTATTGAAAAAAATACTTAATAGATTATCTGAATTCCATTTTAAACAAGTATAATAAGAAATCAAGTTTTTTCTTCTTTTTTTTATCCTTTTTATTTTTTCTCATTTTTTCTAGGGCCTCAATGGATATGTGATGCTTTTCCGCCAGCAAAAATTAAAACAAAAACAAAAAGAAAGAAGGAAAAAGAAAACAGAAGCTGAAGAATTGAGGCGGCAATCGGGCAAGTCAACCTGCTTCGACACGCTCCGATTCTTCCTGTGCGGCCCATTTGAGTCGCATAGGGCGAATACGGGTCCGTCCCGTATTCGTCCCGTTATGGGGCAGGTCCAGATGAATCGACCTGTCCCGTGTAAATGGGACGGGTTGGATTCGTCCCGTAACAAATCAAGTTGGGAAAATTTTCTTGTACCACACACACATATTTTGGTCCTATATTATTATATAGCTGTGAGATGAAAAATTACTAGAGACCCCTTTCTTTTTTTTTATTTTTTAAACCCTCAAAATTAAAAATAATAGAAAAATCTGAGACGGATCCAACTCGTCTCGACGAATCCGAGTAACAAATCTGGTCAAGAGAGCCGATTCGCTCCCACTGCTTCGACCCGTCTCGTTCGATTCCTTAAGAGACGGATCTTGTAAAATTCGTTTGACTAACGGGACGAATCGATTCCTAAGAGACGGATCTCGTAAAATTCGTTTGACTAACGGGACGAACCGACCCGGTAGCCATCCTACCAAGGCAAGACGGTTCCGGTTCATTCCCGGTGTGAACCAGGAGGTCGAATTCGAAACAGGCTGACCCAGCCGGCACGGTTCATTCTTAAATTTGAAACGGGAAGTCGACTTCGCAGACGAAGCAAATCCGGATCGGAGATCCGTGTTTATTACCGTGGTGAATTTGGAAAATGGGGAATCCACTTCAATGACTTTCTGGTTTTAGTGAGGACAAATAAAAAAAATAGAGAAAAAAAAAAAAAAACTGAGATGCATAGGTTTTGGTAACCCCATTTCCTAAAACTCTAAAAACCCTAGCCACGCCCCCATTTTTTCGTCATAGGGTTTTCAAATCGACCGCCTCATTGTTCCCCTCCTCGTCCTGCAAATCTCTCTCCCTCAGGTGAATGCCTCTTCTCTTCTTCCATCGGATCTCTCTTTTATCTCTATTTAACAGTATCCCTAGTTTTATTGCCCAGTTAGATTATTTTTTTATTTCAATCTTGTTTATTAAATTAATTATTTGCTTCCATGTGAGTGCATTCTCTTGTATTCTTTTCGGATGTGGATTGAAACTTGTAAAATGGTGGATTACGATTATAGGTTGAACTTCAAGATGGAAGTCACTTACGAGAAATGACTTCCAGGAACTATGGTTTTTTTTTTTTTTTTGTTTATTTTATTTCTTCTTTGAATCAAATAAAATCCATTTGGGATTTCTTGTAGGAAAATTTTAATTGTCATTTGGATATTCAAGGTACAACAAGCATCGTACCTTGAGTATTTTGAATGCAGTCTTGTTTTTTCAATTGTGAGAAAACTTTGGCCGGCTCCACTGTGGTCGGATTTGTTCGAGTTTCTGACAAAGCAATCAATCTTCTGATTCAACTTTTCTTTACACGTGCCTTTACTTGTTATAAATCTGTGAATAGTTCAATGCATAGCGAATTCAAGGAAGTGGAATGAAGTAACTTTTTGTAGAGGAATCTGTCTCAGACATGCCTATTAATCGTTAAAGAGTCAGTTGAAGATCATTTTGGACCATACAGAGTCCAAAAGAAATATATTATTTTCGTGGTGCATGCAATTGCTTTCTTCGCCTCTTTAATTGGTTGACTGAAGAACTGCTATTTGTGCTTATTCTAGACCATCTGTAGTATCTGAGTTCAATTCACCTTTAAGGGTTTCAAATGATTTATGGGTTGCTGTTTGTATAGCTCACATGCAATTTATGGTTTAGAAGAAATAGCATGAAATTGTTTATTTGACATTATTATACATGTCAGTGGAGTAGGTGAAGACGGATTCTCTCCAAGTTTTAGAACAACCAAGAAAATCCTTTGATATAGACAATGGGTAAGGAGAACTTCATCATTATTTCATTTGCATAGCTCATTGCTGATAGCATAATTTAGTTTATTTGAGATTACATTCATTTTGAAGAGGGTTATGTCCTTCATTAGAGCTTAATGATTGCAAAGTTTATTTTCCTTAAAATCTTCCTTTACAAGATAAAAGGAAAAAGACATTTTTCATTTTTGGTACCTAATAATGTTAATCCTTACAAAACTTTTCTTGCTCAGTTTCTCTAACTAAGTTTATTAGCTCAATCGGCTGTCTTAGATAATTATGGTATGACTTTATGAGGACTTCAGACAGCATTATTTCCTAGGTCATTATTGTTCATTGTGAGATATGGCTCACACACACACGCGCGCGCGCGCGCGCGCACACACACACACAGAGAGAGAGAGAGAGAGAGAGAGAGAGAGAGATTACATTTCATCTTTCCCATGATCAATCATCACTCATAGACATGAAGTTTTGTTTATCTTCCTACATCAGTGTGGCATTAGAGCTTTTGGTTTGCCATCATGCCCTATCTTCTGCTATGGTTATTAGCACAAAACGATTGTGTTGAGAGATCAAATAGGCAAACAGTTATTGGAAATTGTAAAACATAAGTTTGAGTTTGTTGAGTAAAAAACAGGATGAGCATCATTGAATTGAATGTTGCAGACAGGGTATGTTCATCGAGTGCTAATATTTTTGTCTGAACATGACAAACCTATTCTCAAACTTGGAGATTGTCTTTATATTTGTAATGAGAAATTTTCAGTATGTTTAGCATGTGACCCGAATGT
This sequence comes from Agave tequilana, assembly GCA_038442645.1. Taxonomy (NCBI): domain Eukaryota; kingdom Viridiplantae; phylum Streptophyta; class Magnoliopsida; order Asparagales; family Asparagaceae; genus Agave; species Agave tequilana. Next base: position 23,971 of record JAVJIF010027907.1, on the reverse strand, counting down.
TAAGAGTGATTCCTAGTAATAGGTTTCTGAAAAACACCTAGAGGGGGGGTGAATAGGTGTAAGTGCTAATCTAAGAAACTTAATGCAAACTAAGTGCGCTAAATGCGGAAGCTAATGCAAATTATGCACAAACTAATACAATACAACAAGTGTAGCCGAATTCCCCTTGCGAGGCTCTGGACTAACTCCCCTTGATTCCCCTTGAAATGGGTTGAGGTGCTATGTGAAGCTCTTGTTGGATGAGTATAAGTTAGGCACACACACACAAGCAATCCAAACAATGTGCACTCACAATCAAGCCAAGCAATAAAGGATATAGCAAAAAGAGATGCAAGGCACAACACAAGCAATATATGATATGAATGAATCAATGCTCAACACAAGCAAGTATGATATGATGATGAGTATGATGCTATGCACAATTATAAGAGAGAGAGTTAGAGAGACAATGGATCAAAACGCAAACACCAAGATTTGTTTCGAGGTTCGAGCACCTTGCTCTACATCCCCGCCTACACCACCGTGTAGGATTTCCACTATCTCAACTCCCACCGAGGGAACCTCTACCAAAGAGGATTTCTTACAACTCTAGGAGTACCAAACTCCTCTCTCAACAACAACCTCCTCACAACCGAGGGGTTAGGCCCGTAGCCAATACAACAACCAATCCACACACCTCTACCGAAGAGGCTCACAACCAAACTCCACCTCTACCTAAGAGGGATCCACAACACAATCACCCGATCACCTCTACCGAAGAGGGATTCACAAATATAAGGGTGTTTACAACAATGAGGTTTACAACAAACAACCTCAAACACTTCTCTTTCTTTTTCTCTTATCTTTTTTCACAAAAACAAGATCCTAATAGTTTAGGATAGAAGATAGCTCAAGTGTGGAAAACAAGTGTTTTTGGAAACAAGCAACAAAGAAAAATCTTTGAGAAAATACTTGCAATATGATAGAATTGAAGATCTAAGCAAAAATCCCAAAAACCTATTTTTCTTTGATTTTCCAAAAACCCTAAAACAATAAAGATGAGAAGTTTTTGCACTTAAAACTCTTTTGAAAACTCTTTTAAACACTTCAGTAAACTAGTATTTTTTCTCTTAAAAAACTTTTTAAAAATCCCCAAAGAGATGGGGTTTATATAGCCCCCAAACAAAACTAGCCGTTAGGCTGAGCTGACTGTCTGACAGACTGCCGGTCGACCGGTCCGGTCGACCGCCAACGGTCAGAATTATGACCGTTGGGCAACTGCGGTCGACCGGCCGGTCGACCGAGAAAACCCGAGAGCAGAGCTCTCAACTCGGTCGACCGTCCCGGTCGACCGTGTCTGTGCCTAACAGACGTGCACGTCTGTGCACGTCGGTCGACCGCAACGGTCGACCGGCCCTTGGTGCGGTCGACCGTCGCGGTCGACCGACCAGCCTGTCAGCACAAAACAAGGTCAGAAAATTTTGGAAAAATATTTTATAAAAACCTTTTATCATTTCTGAAAATTCCATAAAACTTGTTTTATCATAAACATGTGATAAAAATTTCAAGACAATATATCAACATATCAATTCATTTTTGAGTCTTGCAAATTTTATCAAAAACAAAACCTTGTATTTTGTCAAACTTGATTTTTCCAAAACATGAATAGGGATATCAAAATAAGTTTGTTTACCAAGTTAAAGCATGTATGTATAAATAGAAAACATCTACTATACATATAACATATGTAAACTTATTTTGATCAACTATTCATAAAAACCAAATATCAAATCATAAAACGTGTGTGTTTTGTGTTCACTTGAGCATATCAACTAAACTAAGCTTTACAAATATGGATCTAAAACTCTATCTAAACTAGGATACCTAAGTCTTCTTGTCGATCTTCCATCTTCAAGTAGACTCGATCCCAAACGCGTGATCCTCCAAGTGCAAAGGTATGATCTTTAAGCTTTGGCACCGGAATCAACATGGAAAGCTTCTAAACTCCTTGTTGAAGCTAATCACCAACTAATATCTTGTTAATGATCTGAAACTTAAAAGCACAAGAATATTAGTAAACATAACTACATGAGTTGATCATCATCAAAACTAGAGTGGAAGGCCATTGGGCCAACAATCTCCCCCTTTTTGATGATGACAAAACTCATGGAGTTATATATGCATGGATTAAAGATAAGCTTTAAGGAAGCTCCCCCTTAACTCATGCATAGGGATAAACAATAAATATATGCAATGAATGTTAAACATGAAACATGCGTATGCATAAACAATAAATGGTTCTAGATATCAAATGGAATATTCAAAACAAAATAAGCTCTAGATACCAATTACAAAGCAAACTCTATATATCAATTAAACTTAATATTCTTGAGATTAAAACATAATATATGCATATAAACATAAGCATGCATATAAAACTCAAATACTTCTCCCCCTTTTTGTCAATCATCAACAAAGGGGTAAACAATCAAAACCATAGATAAAATGAGGGGTAAAAATCTTTCTTCCCCTTTTTGTCAATCAAAACAATGCAAACAATGTTCTCCCCCTTTTTGTCTAAAACAAAACAAAAAAATCAATAAGGGGTGACTATCAATTTGGATATCAATAGAAAATATGTCAATGAAGCATCTTGATATCAAATGAAAATAAACAAGGATAATAAGTGTTATATGCTATATACATTCATGAAGAGGAAGACGCTAAGTTAGCTTCCTACACATATGCATTACATGAAGGAGGGAAGTTAAACCCTAATTCACATAACACACATTATGTAATGAATAAGAGAAGATGTGAAGCTCCCCCTACACACGTGTACCACATAAAGAAGAGATGTGAAGCTCTTCAATACACAATACATTCATCATGAATCTATATGCATATAGTCAATACAAATCAAAACTTTGAATATTTTCTTTAAACAAAATTTTGGAAATACCAATTGTAATTAAACATAAGTCTTGAATTCTTAAACATGAATCTTGAAACCAAAACAAATTTTGAATTTCTTAAATATGTTACCAATTGTAAATATTTTACCAATTGAAAAGATTTTACATAGAAACATTGATACCAATTGTAAGAATTGTTCATTTTAAAAACATATAATTTGATGTTGATATCATATGTTTAAAATAACAACTTTTAATCATAAAGAGTGGGAGTACAAATACCAATTGAAATACAAAATCAAATTTTCTCCCCCTTTATGAAATACAAACTAAGGTCATGCATAGTCTTGATAACAATTTAAAAGTAATCAATTTAAACAAAATTGAAACTCAAGCACTAGCATAAACACAAACATATATATGTATGAAAAATAGATACCAATAGAAATTGATATACTTGGAATTTAAAGCATACATACATACAAAACATATATGAGTATACAAGAAGATCAAAATGATACCAATTGAAAGAGTTCAATGATACCAATTGACATAACAATAAGTTCAAGTGTATACATCATATTCTCTACCACCCAATCATAATTCAAGTTTTAAAGATTTTCAATTTAGGGCATACATGAACATGATCTCCCATCCTACCGCCCTTGGAAGGTAGGGGTTTTCAAAGATAGATTTGAAAATGTAGTTTTGTTTGAAAATCACTACCAAAATGAAGAACACCGCAACTAGTTAAATGGAAAACTTGTTAACTAGCACGAAATCCTTCAAGCAAGGAATAAAACAAAATTGAAATTCACATGATAATCATCACTCTAACCAATAAAGCATAACTCATGAGAAACAAAACATGAGCAATAGATATGAGTGTACAAATAATATGTGAAGATCATAATCATGAAAAATATTTCATTAAGCTCAATTATTCCTTAAAACATAATTCCATCAAAAACATGAAAAATCATATAAAACTCCTTATTTAATCTTCAAGGCATATGTATGTCTAATACAAGCTAAAATATACATACATATCCAAAACTCAACGAGTCCACTAAATGTATATTCATGAAGGCACGTGGCTCAAAAAGATGTATATGTATAAGATTAGTTTGAACTAGATAGACATATACATGAAGTTAAACATAAATACATGAAACATGAAAAACTAAATTTTCATCACAACAAATTTCATTTCAAGGTATATGTATGAATTGTCAAACATGAAGTATACATACATATCCCTAAACACAATTGAGTCCAAATATAGATTTGCATGAAAGGCAAATGACTCAAGGGGTATACATGTATATCTTAAAGTTTGGCAATACAAACATATACATGAAGTGAAACACACAATCATAAAACAAATCCAAAAATGGAATACAAGTTTGAAATGTATGAATCATCAAAACTAGACTATACTAGCACATCTAATGGGTTCAAATAAGCAATCAAGCTCAACATATATAGATTTATTTGTAGCCCACTCTATGTACAAGTATATAACTAATCTTAATGAAAACAAACATCTAAACATATATTCAAAACATGAAGCATCAAAACAAATATAAAAGTCATCATGATAAAACTAAAACATGATTACTATGTAAATTCACATGTATTAGATTCATGATGTACATTATAGCTTAAACAAAAGTGAGTACACTAAATATGGGTTCATATAAGCATATGTGTCTCAAATACTATACATGTATGTCAAGGATCTAATAAACATGGAATGAACATACTAATCCATAGACATCAAAAACATGCTATAAACATTAAAACATGGAAAGCATGTAAACAATAAATGGGAGTAAAGGATTGTTACCAAAACCGAAGAAGCAACTCTCCTTGTCTCCAAAACATGGTGGTCATCTCCACCAAATCTTCCCTTGAAAGTGATGCATCCAATTTGATTTCCATGAAGTCCGGAACGCATCCACTCCAAGGTGTCATCACTCTCACGTTATGTGAGAGCCCACACCTACATCAATAATAATAGGAGGGGTGGTTTTTGGTACCCATACCTTCTTGTTGGGTCCATGGGGGTTAGTCTCATTTCTAACCCAAACAAAATTCTTTGCTAAATTAGGAGTATGTAATCTATCATAACAAAATTTAGCAAGGTGGCCCCTACGTCCACAATGTGTACAAGTGTACACATGAGCATACTTGTGATGGGTGTGTCCGTGTGGAGCATGTGTATGCCGTGAAGGGTGTGCATGCATAAAGGATGGAACTTGTTTCTTTCGAACCAAGGTTTCCAACCGTGAGTGGTTCATGGCACATTGGCTCATAGTGGAGCCCAAACAATCTACTCTCTTCTTTAACATACAAATATCATCAATAATTTTAGAAGAAGAGGTACATGCATTAGGTAGACTAGATGAAGAAGCTACACTAGCATGGCAAACATGTGCATCAATTTTATTTTGCAAAACAATATTCTTATCTAAACAAACATTCAACTCATTTGAAATAGAAATGATTTTGTTTTTCAAAGCAACATTCTCTTTTAAAACAAAATCAACTTTAGAAGACATATTTTCATATTTCTTCAAAAGAATTTCACAATCATTTTTAGACTTTAAAAATTTATTTTCTTTTAAAGTAAGTTCCAATTGAGATCTCAATGAATCCCTTTCATTATAGGCCTCAACTTTCTCTTGCAAAACACAATCAAGTCTAGAATGCAAACATCTATTTTCTTTTTCAATATCTAGACTTTTCTTTTTCAACACGTTATATTTTTCTATTAACTTTTCACACACAATAGATAGTTCTTCGTTTAAGGCATGGGGATCAACATAATCATTTGAAGAACTAGCACAATCATTACTATCTAGGTGGGATTCCGAATGTACCTCAAGGGAGTCATTCCTTGGACCATGAAGCATTGTGGATCGGATTCTCCATTAGATTCCTCTTCTTGAATTTGAACTTGAAGCTCCGAGGTGGTGGTGGTTGTCAATTTGTTCCACACTGCAAAGGCGGAATCAAAATTAGAAACACATAAGAGATAATCTTTAGGAAGAGTGCTTCTAATGGCCTCTAGGGCTTGTGCATTGGCCCCTATATGATTACCATCACCAAGATAACATCTCTTGGTGGCGGCAAGGAAGACATGCAAACCTAGGGTCTTTAGGTACATGGACATCCTATACTTCCTAACATCAACGTTGGAAGGGTCAAAGTTAGGAGGGGTTATGAAGTCCATGGTAAACTATATATGAATGTGCAACCAAACAAATGCAAATGAGATTAGCAAGCAAATGGATCACTCCTAGGATGTTAAGCCTAAGTATCAGGAGCACTAGCTCTGATACCAATTGAAAAACACCTAGAGGGGGGGTGAATAGGTGTAAGTGCTAATCTAAGAAACTTAATGCAAACTAAGTGCGCTAAATGCGGAAGCTAATGCAAATTATGCACAAACTAATACAATACAACAAGTGTAGCCGAATTCCCCTTGCGAGGCTCTGGACTAACTCCCATTGATTCCCCTTGAAATGGGTTGAGGTGCTATGTGAAGCTCTTGTTGGATGAGTATAAGTTAGGCACACACACAAGCAATCCAAACAATGTGCACTCACAATCAAGCCAAGCAATAAAGGATATAGCAAAAAGAGATGCAAGGCACAACACAAGCAATATATGATATGAATGAATCAATGCTCAACACAAGCAAGTATGATATGATGATGAGTATGATGCTATGCACAATTATAAGAGAGAGAGTTAGAGAGACAATGGATCAAAACGCAAACACCAAGATTTGTTTTGAGGTTCGAGCACCTTGCTCTACATCCCCGCCTACACCACCGTGTAGGATTTCCACTATCTCAACTCCCACCGAGGGAACCTCTACCAAAGAGGATTTCTTACAACTCTAGGAGTACCAAACTCCTCTCTCAACAACAACCTCCTCACAACCGAGGGGTTAGGCCCGTAGCCAATACAACAACCAATCCACACACCTCTACCGAAGAGGCTCACAACCAAACTCCACCTCTACCTAAGAGGGATCCACAACACAATCACCCGATCACCTCTACCGAAGAGGGATTCACAAATATAAGGGTGTTTACAACAATGAGGTTTACAACAAACAACCTCAAACACTTCTCTTTCTTTTTCTCTTATCTTTTTCTACAAAAACAAGATCCTAATAGTTTAGGATAGAAGATAGCTCAAGTGTGGAAAACAAGTGTTTTTGGAAACAAGCAACAAAGAAAAATCTTGGGAAAATACTTGCAATATGATAGAATTGAAGATCTAAGCAAAAATCCAAAAACCTATTTTTCTTTGATTTTCCAAAAACCCTAAAACAATAAAGATGAGAAGTTTTGCACTTAAAACTCTTTTGAAAACTCTTTTAAACACTTCAGTAAACTAGTATTTTTTCTCTTAAAAAACTTTTTAAAAATCCCCAAAGAGATGGGGTTTATATAGCCCCCAAACAAAACTAGCCGTTAGGCTGAGCTGGCAGTCTGACAGACTGCCGGTCGACCGGTCCGGTCGACCGCCAACAGTCAGAATTATGACCGTTGGGCAACTGCGGTCGACCACCCGAGAGCAGAGCTCTCAACTCGGTCGACCGTCCCGGTCGACCGTGTCTGTGCCTAACAGACGTGCACGTCTGTGCACGTCGGTCGACCGCAACGGTCGACCGGCCCTTGGTGCGGTCGACCGTCGCGGTCGACCGACCAGCCTGTCAGCACAAAACAAGGTCAGAAAATTTTGGAAAAATATTTTATAAAAACCTTTTATCATTTCTGAAAATTCCATAAAACTTGTTTTATCATAAACATGTGATAAAAATTTTAAGACAATATATCAACATATCAATTCATTTTTGAGTCTTGCAAATTTTATCAAAAACAAAACCTTGTATTTTGTCAAACTTGATTTTTCCAAAACATGAATAGGGATATCAAAATAAGTTTGTTTACCAAGTTAAAGCATGTATGTATAAATAGAAAACATCTACTATACATATAACATATGTAAACTTGTTTTGATCAACTATTCATAAAAACCAAATATCAAATCATAAAACGTTTGTGTTTTGTGTTCACTTGAGCATATCAACTAAACTAAGCTTTACAAATATGGATTTAAAACTCTATCTAAACTAGGATACCTAAGTCTTCTTGTCGATCTTCCATCTTCAAGTAGACTCGATCCCAAACGCGTGATCCTCCAAGTGCAAAGGTATGATCTTTAAGCTTTGGCACCGGAATCAACATGGAAAGCTTCTAAACTCCTTGTTGAAGCTAATCACCAACTAATATCCTGTTAATGATCTGAAACTTAGAAGCACAAGAATATTAGTAAACATAACTACATGAGTTGATCATCATCAAAACTAGAGTGGAAGGCCATTGGGCCAACAGTTTTTCTTTTCTTTTGTTTTTGCCATAAAATTTAGAATTGTTACGCATTTCATTACAATAGCTAAGCATTTTGGAAGTCCTCATGAATTACCTTCTAACATCAAAGATCTAAAAGGAACCAAAGATGGAAGAGATTCTTGTCTGGCAAGAATACATTTATAAAGAACGCAATTGTGCTATTTTTTCTGGGTTGAAGAACCCTTGAAGGTTTGATTAAATAAACATAGTTGAGATGATCAAAAGATCCAAATTAACTTCAATGAAAATCAAATTTTGAAGATTTGTAAGATTAGAAGGGAAACTTCACTGATAGTCAAAGTTATGTACATCTATCTATAATACAGATGAAATTGCTGTATTGTACCAATGATGGGTGTATAAAGGATCATTGCACCATGAAGTCTGTAAAGTTGGAATTATTTCATAAGTGTGCTACCATACTACAATTCATATTCTGTGCATTTGTTTGATTTATTTTGTAACCCCTGTATTGATTCACACAATCTATGCTTAAATTGTGTAAAAGTTGGTTTTCTTTGTAGTGAGTGCAAATGAGCGCACTTATCTTTCTATTTGTGTATATATATATATTTTTAAAAAGTAAAAATTCCATTTCATTGTTAAAAATAGTACACATCGTACAATAAAGCTTCTTTCCTCTGGCACTTTATAAGGATATCAGCAAAGGTTGGAGAGAAGGCCATGGCCGTGCACCAACACTTTTATTCCATCACTTATAATGTCAATGCTAACAACTACAGTAAAATTAGCGTTGCAATCCCAGTTCTGTTGAATTTGGATCTCCTTAACCTCTCCTCTGGCTTTCCAATGACGTGTCTGTTGCAACACATTGATATCCTAATAAGTTCTACTGAAAACATGAATTTTCATGAGTTTTTTTTGCTGGTGGTACTATTTCTTTCCTGCCACACATGTCAAACCGCCACATATGCCATACTGTTGCTGCTAATGCCGGTTTGCAATAATCAGGTCCTTGCCCTTTTTCCTGAAAGTTTGCTGGATACTTTCAGCTTCCTGATGCAGTATGTATGTTTGTATTTTATGTATGTACGATTGAAGATAAAAGTACCCACCCACAGAGTTAATTTCTATTACTCGAAAAGGAATTATTCAGGTGGCAACATCTGGATGAGGCTCGAGGAAATAATAATATTTATAATTTTTTCCACTCTAAATGTCACAGAGAAAGCATGAATGACATAATTAGAGGATCAGTCCAGGAGAAGCTTTAGTGTTGATGATTACTTTGTTGTTCATTATGAAAGTAATTGGGAACTTGGGATAGGCATGATGTTTAAGTTTATGGCTGTCATTCTTATATTTTGGTTTTGTATTTGAATTTATACCTATATTTATTTTCAAAATAATTATCATTAAAGCCAGCCCCCCCCCCCCCCCCCCCCCCCCCCCCCCACCCAAAAAAAAAAAAAAAAAAAAAAAAAAAAAAAAAAAAACCACACACACACAACACATACCCCCAACCCCAAAAAAAATAAAAATAAAAGCCGCCAACACCAACACCAAAGAAAACACGCATGTGTTTGTTCTGAGAAGGCATATCCACAAGCACATTTGTGAATCAGATAGAAAATTTGAACTCCAACGTCATTAAACGAAAAAATTAAAGCGTCTGTCCATTGAAGAGTGGTGAGTGGGTTGAGTTAGTCGAAGTTTAGCTAAACCAGAGGACACTATTCAGACCGTATGAAAGAGAGCAATTAGGAAAAGTGGTGCAAGCTATTGGTATAGGATGCAGACATTGTTTTTCTTTTACCCCTATGTTTGATGTCATGCTTTTGCTTTTTCTTAAAGAGATTTATTTGAGGAAAAGGATGTGGAATTGGTTCCCATTTGATAAAGCATATGCTGTTGTATATAGTTTTGGGCAGTGTTAACTTCGTGATTGCTTTTACAAACACAGCATGACACTTCAACACCCTTGTCTTGTGCATGCCCCATGTGAAGCAAAAAAAAAAAAGAGTTGGTATCATTGTATCCATTAAAAAAGAAAAAAATATGGAAGGTTTATACATAAAATAATAACAGAAAAAGGAAAATTTTAACCAGTATGTGTTTTTACTCCCATTGTCATCCAAACTTGTGCCATGTGTTATTCTTATTCTTTGATTATGTCATGATATGTAAACAAGTTTTAAGGAGATATTATTGCTCCACTAGATATGGACCAATAACACAGATGCGCGCATGCACACGTGTCTCTGTCTCCTTATCATACTTTCTAAAATTTGTGATGTCAAACACTTCAAAATGTCAAACACCTCAAGACATTCAGATACTTGATACGTGTGTCTTGTAACACTAGTTTTAAGACACTCTTTCAGTTAATGTGGTTTCTATCTTTGGCATCAATAAATGTGTTTTAAACAATGTAACCCTTGAAAGAAAAGGGTGTTGGAAGCAAGAGGAAAGAGAAGGTGAAACAAGAAAGTGAGAGCGCAGGGCATGCTCTTTGGTACACAATAAGATACACATCTAGATATTTGTGAAAAAGTTTATAGAAAGGCTATATAATAGAGAAAGATTTGAGAGAAATTGAGATCAAGAGAGGAATCGGAAGAAAGTATATCCATATTTCCAATAGCAATTGAATTCTCCTCCATTAAAAACAGACCAATATTTTTATGTTACACCACTTCCTCTATAAGCAGGCTCTAAACAGATGATAACTTGTGGATAACAACTAATCAAATCAAATATTTAATCTATCCTCATTCAAAAATATATAAAAAATAAGATATGATTACTAAATCAAATCCTACAAAATAACAAGGCAAATGTATAACATGGTGCCTATAGGCGATGACACTAAAGGCTACCATGGTGATCAACAATGAGGTCGTGCTAGCAGAAGTAGTTTCAATGGTGGTGGGAGTGGTGGTAGGGGTAATATACTAGTGCCAACAGTGATACATTACTAATGGCAATGCTAGTGGCGGTGGCGGCGACAAGAGTGGTTGTGGGGCAGTGGCAGTGGGAGAGGTGATGCCAATGCTAGTGGTTGTAGTGGAGACGAGGATGGGGGCAGTGGTGGTTTGTTGTTGTTTGAGAAATGAATTGGAAAGAAGAAAGAATACAAATCAAATACACAATCAAAGACACCAGAAATTTTATATGGAAAACTCAAATCAGAAAAAACTACGAAATCGCACGCACATTCACGATATTACCAGAGAGATTACAGGAGAAGAAGAGATAACTTCACAACCGTTCTGTATTTACAATGACATACGCACACATCTCTTCATCTAACCCTAATGATGATGACACATCTTTTTTATAGAGAAAACTAGGGTTACAAGTTATGAAATCACCAAATTGCCCTTGATGTGTTACTCAAGTTTCACGAGCTACGAAGCTTTCAGACTGGATCTCTTCTCTGCTATGTATCTTCAAGGTGCTACTCTGCAATGTCGCTTCGGAGTGCTCCTCCACTTAGATGCTTCGAAGTGCTCCTTCGGAGTGATACCAAGCTGCTACTCCGGAGCGAGACTCTGACCTTGCCCTCAACCTGAAACTCTAGACTCGCCCAACCTCTTTACCAGGAGTGCTTCACCCTTGCTCCGGGATTTGCAAGAGGAACTTCTCAAAATAATATTGTTCCGGGTGCTCTGCCCTCGAGCCCTCGGGAGGGGGCTCCCTGCCCCTTCCAACCCCCTACGTGATTTGATCGCGCAGGTCGATTCACATAATGACTTTGCGTAAGGTGACAAATCATCTAAGCAATAATTAGGCTCCACAACTTAACAAATTTTCACTTAGAGACTAATTATTGACACAACAACGACACTCCATCTCTCTCTTGTATTTCACCAACTCTCGATTCATAGTAAATTTGATGCGACTCAACTCTGAAGCCTTAGTCTTGAAGACCCACAGAAGCTGAACAAGCTTTTAGCTTCTCCACTGTGATCACCTTGGTCAACATATCTGCAAGATTCTGGCTTGTGCGTATCTTCTCCAGTGACAACACAACATTTTTCAAAGCGAATGAGGTAGTATCACACATCAATGTTCTTGGTTCTGTCATGATAGACTGGATTATTGGCAAGATTTATAGGACTAGCTATCATTGTACAGTGAAAGGCTCACCTGCTCTTTGCCAAGCTCTTTAAAAAAACTTTCAGCCATATCAACTCCTTGCAAGCTTCTGTCGCTGCAACATATTCAGCCGTAGATAAGATAACTATATTTTGTAGTCTCAACACCCAGCTTACTGCTCCACTGCCCAGTGTGAAGTCATAACCAGTGGTACTCCTTCGACTCGCTACATCACCCGCAAATTCAGAATCAAAATATCCGTGCAGACGAATGTCTGTGTCTTCATAGCACAAAGCCATATTTGAACTTCCTTTCAGATATCTCAAAATTCGCTTAACTGTTCTCTACTGTCGTGCCCGGGATTGCTCATGTATGTGTTGACAACTCCCACTGCTTGAGCAATGTCTGACCTCGTACAGACCATAACATAAATCAAACTGTCCACAGCTGATGCATATGACACCTTCGACGAGAGCCTTCTCATCTTCAATCTTCAGTTCTTGTGCCTTCAAGAGCTTAAATTGACCTCTCAGCAGGACATTTGCAGGTTTAGCACCCACCATGTTAAACCTCCTCATCACCTTCTCAATGTACTCTGCTTGTGATAGTTTTAAGAGTCTTCTTTCTCTCTCTGCTAATTCTCATACCAAGTATCTTCTTCGGGGACCCAAATCTTTCATTGAGAATTTTCTTGCCAACTAGCTTTGAGATTCACAATCTCTTTCATACTTGAACCAGCAATAATTATGTCATCTACAGGCAAAAGTAGTATGATGTAGAAATTCTCAAAATACTTGAAATAGTAACATTGATCAGCTTGCAGTCTCGTGCATCCGCTACTGGCCATAAATCTTTCGAACTTCAAATACCATTGTCTAGGAGCTTGTTTCAATCCATAATTCTTTTCTTGAGCTTGCAAATTAAATGCTTCTTATACAATATGATATATCCCTGTGGCGCACCATATAGATATCGTCATGGAGAAATGCAGTTTTAATACCTAGCTGCTCTGGATGTAAATCCTTTGCTGTCACAGTACTCAAAACAGATCTAATAGTGGTTAACTTCGCAATGGGAGAGAAAATTAGTGTTCTAAATGGCGGTCATAGCGGCTATATAGGCCGAGAAAATTTATCGGGGATGGGGACATATCAGGAATATTTTCAAACATCGGATGTCAAAACCGGATTGTAAATATACATATCTTTTTATCTTAAATCGTATCTCAAGACAAAACATGCATAAATTATATAAAGCTACATAAAACATAATACTTATATGTTTAAGATATACTTATTTCGATAACTTGCATTAAGTTTATGAATCCATAGTCACTTTCCAAGTGTATAATCTTCACAAATGCATATCGCTCGAATTACCCAAATGCCACATTGTCACATCGCTCGAATTACTCAAATGCCTAACCTAGAAATTGGGTGTAAAATGCTATATCGGATCCAAAATCGTCGAAATTGCGGCAGATATATCGGGTCCATGCCTATTTATTGGCGATTTGGGTGAAAACGCTATATCGGTTTGGATGTGCCAAATCATTGCGGCTAGGTGCCGTAAATGCAATATCAGCGCAATATCGGGGATATTTAGAACACTTCAGAAAATCTCGATAAAATTGATACTTTCCGCTGTTGAAATTCCTTCACAACCAATCTCGTCTTGTACCTCTTGGTACCATCACCTCCTTCAAACGGTTAAGCCATTTGTTATGCAGGGCTTTTCTTATCTTCAGACAACTTAAACAAATCTCATGTTTGGCTCTTCATGAGAGATCCCATCTCATCATTCATAGCAGGCTCTACTTGTCCTTGGCTTTCACCTATGATGCTTTTCATAACACTTGGGTTCACCATCGTAAGTCAACAACAGATGGTGCAACTTTGGTAGGCCTGGTCGATCGCCTCACCTCAATTTGGGGTCTGAGGCTCTACTCGGGAGTCTTCATTCCTTTTTGAATGCTCCGAATCTTCTCTACAGGAACATTATTCAACAAACTATGAATCCGCAACAATGCTCTATTGCTCCTGAGTACTACTATTCGTTAGCAAGTCCTTGTACACCATCCTTTCATTGAATACCACATCCTTATGCTTAAGGATCTTTCGGTTCTCTGGATCTCAAAGTCAATAGCTGTACTTGCTTGTTTTGTACCCAATGAAAATGCACCTCTTAGACTTCAGATCCAACTTGCTTTTGTGATCTAGTTCAACATGCACATAGGAAATACAACTAAATGTACGCAGGTGGTTCATGTTTACCTCTTTCTCGGTCCATGCTTCCTTTGAAATCCCACAATTTAGACGCACTGATGGTTCTTTGTTGATCAGGTACACCGTCGTGTTGACTACATCTGCAAAAAATGCTTTGGCACTTATGCGTATTCACATGCTTCTGGCACGCTCCAGAATGGTCCTGTTCATGTGCTTGGCTACCCCATTTTAATGAAGATTTTCTAGAACTGTCTTCACTCTTTTGATTCCTTGATTAGCGCAGAACTTCTCGAATCTGCTAGCGCAGTATTCGCCCCCATTGTCTGATTTCAAGCACTTAAGATTCATACTTGTCTCATTTTCAACTTGGGCCAATCACTTCTCGAACACATCAAATTGACTTTCCTTTGCTTCGCGTAGACACAGTCTTCACAGATAGACTTCAACCCTGGCAGTTTGCTGGAGAACATAGCCTTCATCCCTTTCTCGAACATTTGCCCAAGTCGGTGATGCCGTGTACCGGCATCCACATCCGATGATGCAACTAAAATTGAAGCCGTAGAGCTTGACGTCATGTAGAGGGTACCTTCCTTTTTGTCATGTGCCGTGATCATGGCACCCTTTGTAATCTTATACGAATCACCGTCAAAGGTAGTTTTCATCCCGGCATCCGCAAGCTGACCAATAGAGATCAGATTTCTTTCAGCTTTGATATGTGCCTGACGTTCTTCAATTTCAGCGTTGAGCCATTTGAGAGGTTGACTATTACATCACCTTTACTAATGATGTTGCACGGTTCATCATCTCCCAAATCCACCTTTCAAGACTCCTTTCATATAATTTTGAAGGATTTTGTGACGAGAAGTGGCATGAAAGGAGGCACCCGAATCAATAAACCCATGATTTGCTGGAACCAGCCAAGAAGAGAATCAGAGCATCAAATTCATCACTGCCTGTGACATACTGAATCCTCTCTTTTCTTTGCCATCTCCATCCTTCTTCTGCATGCTGTCCTTTTGAAAATGCCCCTTCTCACCGCACTGCCAATACCTGACACTCCTTGATTTGGATTTGCTTCTCTCAAATATGGACTTGGATTTGCTGTTCTTTTTCTTTTCTCTATTTATTGACCTTCCTTTCTTTTTGACACTCAGGTACTCTCTGATGTCTCAGCCGCACCCGATGACTTCATGCATGCCTCTTTGTTGAGAAGAACACCCACCGTGTCATCAAATTTCAAGATTCCTATCCTGCAGGAATTGCTCAACACCAGCACGAAACCATCCAAGGTCTCTGGTAGACCGGACAATAGAACTAGCGCCCTGATCTCGTCGTCAAAATTGAGCCTAACAGATTCTAACTGGCTCGTCAGCATGTTGAATTCATTGAGATGCTCAGCAACGCTTCCATTGTCCGCCATCTTCAGGTTGAACTTCTTCAACTTCTTCATCAAGAAAACATTGTTCGACGTCGAGGGTTTCTCATACATCTTTGATAGGGCTGCCATCAAGTCGTGGGTCGTCTTCTTCTTGGAGACGTTAAATACCCATAAGGCTTTCTTATCTAAGACCTCCCACTCGTCGTCGGTCATCTCCTTCAACTTTGGGCCTTTCATCAGGAGGAAGATAAAGATTTTTCTAGTAAATGTAATCTTCGATCTGCATCTTCTAGAATCTGAAGTTCATGTCGTTAAATCTTTTGACTTTCATCTTTCCTTCTTCTGCCATCATGAACTGTAGCGTTGATACCAGTTGTTATGTTGTTGAGAAACGAATTGGGAAGAAAAAAGAACGCGGATCAAATACACAATCAAAAACACCAGAATTTTACGTGAAAAACTCAAATAAAAAAAACTAGAAGCCACACGCAAATCCACTATATTATCAAAGAGATTATAGGAGAAGAAGAGAATCTCACAGCCGCTCAGTATTTACAATGGCGTACATACACATTTCTTCATCTAACCCTAATGACGATACATCTCCATTTATAGAGAAAACTAGGGTTACAAGTTATGAAATCACCAAACCGGCCTTGACGTATTTCCTAAGTTTCACGGGTTATGAAGCTTTCAGACTGGACCTCTTTTCTGCTATGCATCTCTGATATGCTACTCTGCACTGTCGCTTTGGAGTGCTCCTTCACTTAGATGCTTCAGAGTGCACTCGGGAGTGATACTAAGCTGCTATTCCGGAGCGAGATTTCGATCTCGCCCTCAACTTGAAACTCCAAACTCGCCCAACCTCTTTACCATGAGTGCTTCACCCTTGCTTTGGGATCTGCAAGTTGAACTTCTCAAAGTAATTTTGTTCGGGGGACCCCGCCCCTGGGAGGGGGCTCATCGCCCCTTTTCCAACCCCCTACGGCGACCTGACTTCGCATATCGATCTGTGTGATGACTCCGTAAGGTAACAAATCGTCAAGGCAATAGTTAGGCTTCACAACTTAAAAGTAGATATATCACTTGTGACACTGGCATTAGGGGCTAGGTGACAACTATGGTACTGACAGCGACTAATACCAGTGGTGATGGTTGGGCGGGCGATGATTGTCATTGGTGGCAATAACGACGATGGTGAAAGTGGTGTGGTGGTAGAGAGAGAACTTTACAAATGAAGAAAACTAATTCTTGAGGAGTTGGATTTAAAATATATAGTTTCAAAGTGACAAATTGTATTGGGATTGCAAGGGGTGTGATTTAGAGTGCAAGAGACAATACGAACGCCTAATTTGAGTGAACTTTTTAAATATATGAATTACTAATGACTATCAATTTATTTAGAATGATAGGGTGTGTTTATGAACAAGAAGTTGATTAACACCCCTTAAGCTAGTCATTCCTATATACATTACCTATATTTTAGCTTATAACACCGCCTCTTAAGCTAGATCATAGGTCATATTACATTTTACCTCCGATTTCCTAGAGGTTTCTGATAAATAAGTTATTGAGTTGGTTTATGAATTTCATTTGTATACTTGAAACAACATTCTCCGCAACTTTTGCAGAACATAACATCAATCCACTGAATCCCCTTAATATGTCTTTTCTTTCTTCTCTTGTAGTTTGTAACCTGTGGAGCACAAATATTTCAAATGTGGACCTATGTTGTCCTAGACCAACATAATACATCTATTTCTTTTATCTATTTTTAAAATTTTGTCGTGTATTCGTGTGTCGTGCCGTATCGTGCCCCCATCGGTGTGTCCGTGACGTGCAACATTGTTGTGATTGCTCTTACCGATTGTTCCTCTATCCTAAAGAAACCTTTTTAGTAACTAGTTCCCCCTCAAATCTTGTTATCTATAAGCTGCCTCAGTATGTTACACTGGTAAATGAAAAACTAGATTTGATGCAATCTTGCCCCTTTTTATTATTACATTGTTAGTGCATTGGTGATAGGGTCTTAGTCCAAATTGTCCTGTTATATAAAGCTAAATTAACCCAGAGGTGTTATGTGCCATTGCTCTGACTCTGCCCCAAGTCTGACGACAACATTTACCTTTTCTTGTTTTACCACTCTAGAAATTTTTGCTATAAAACAGACAATAGCTTATGTTGATCTTCTATTAGTTGGAGAACACACACACATATAGAGAGAGAGATTTTTTATTTTTCAAAAAAAAAATATATATATATAGAGAGAGAGACTTGGATCTTTTGAGAAGGATTTGAGTATGAATCCTTCAAACTCAAATTCAATATTACGACATTTAAATACAAGATCCACTTTATTGAAGTTGATTTATATTATTTAAAGTAACTAAAAAATAAAAAATCTAGTGTTTTGAATATTTTTTGCTTATTCATCAAGTAGGCACAAAATGAACGGTCGAAATAGTGAGTTGGTTAGTTTAATTGTGTAGAATATTTGAAACCTAATAAAAGTTATTATGTGAGGGTTTTAAATATTTAGATCATGATCAAATGGTTGAATTAGGAATTTGCATGTCTAAAGTCATAGATCTACCTACTTGATGCATAGACAAGAAAGCTACAAAACACTTGATTTTTAGTTTTTTTATATTTAAATACTGTAGATCAACTTCAACGGAGTGGATCTTGTATTTAAATGCAGTAGTATTGAATTTGAGTGGGAATAATTTATGCTCAAATTCTTTCAGAAGTAACCAAGTCCTCTTTTATAAATATAACGAGAGATAGACTTGTGTCCTTCCAAAAGGATTTAAGCCCGAATCCTTTCCACTTAAATTCAACCCTCTGACGTTTGAGTACAAGATCCATTTCGTTGAAGTTGATTTATATTATTTCAAGTATCTATAAATCAAAAATCAAGTGTTTTGAATACTTTTTGCTCAACTATCAAGCGACGCAAAATGGGCGGCCGAAAGTAGTGAGTTGGTTAGATATGTCTTTAGACATACAAATTCTTGATCCGGCCATTTGATTATGATCTAAACATTTAAAAATCCCTACAAATCAATTTTTCTTAGGTTTCAAATGTTCTACAGTGTTAAACTAACCAACTCACTATTTAGGGCGTCCGTTTTTCCCTACTTGATGCATAGGCAAAAAGTATTCAAAACACTTGATTTTTGGTTATGGATACTTGAGATAATATAGATCAACTTTAACGGAGTGGATCTTGTATTCGAATGTCGGATGTTGGTATTTAAGTGGGAAGGATTCAGGGCCTCGAATCCTTCCGGAATGACACAAGTCTATGTGTGTGCGCGCGTGCGTGTGTGTATGTGTGTGTTTGTGTGTGTGTATGTGTGTATTGGTTGCAAGAAGTATGTGTGTGTTGTATTGTTTGCAAGAAATATCAGAACAAAACAGTTTTTTAAAAGCTTGCTGTTGTAAATTTGTGGACGAAATTATTGAACTATTAGAATATATGGATTTTTCCTTCGAATGGATAGTTGCAGTTCTTTTGCTTGAATGTTTCAAGTGTACATATTTTTGACTATACAGTTTATTGGTATACATAATTTCTTCATCTTTTGAGTTTAAACCGGTGAATATCATCTTTATATTCATTTCTAAGGTTTTTGTATTGTCAATCTCATGCAGAAACTTTAATCCTCCACCCCAATGAAAATGCCTCGTCACATCTTTTTAAAATTGAACTGCATACTTAGATTTACTTGTCAAGACTGATATGATTTAGGTAACTATCCTTTTGTTCCTCATCTTAAGAAACTTTTAGGTAGGCTTATTCACATTTCAACAACTTAAATTAGAAACAAGAGTTGGGACAATTAAAATTCTCTCTAATTTTTTTTCCTGGACTATGACTAGTTAAAGCTTCGAGCGAAAAATCATTGCCAGAGATGATACTTGAAAGGACTTCTCAGGTGAAATCACAAGATCAACTTCACCGTGTGAGGATTACTATTTCATCTAAGAATGTAAGGAATCTTGAGAAAGGTAAATCATATTCTCGTTTTTGACTTATTATTCTTCTTTTGCCTTGAGGCATAATCCATATACTACTGTGAGCAGTTTGTGCTGAGCTTGTCAATGGTGCAAAGGACAAACGTCTTACCATTAAGGAGGATGAAGTGATGCCAGAGAAAGTTTCACCCCTTGCCACAAGGCCTTCGTTTGAAGGAGGTAGCTAACTCTTCCTGTTACTAACTTGTCTTAACGGTTTAATAACTTCTTTCATTGCCTAGTTGACTTTTGGGGATTGGTGATAATTAGACCAAGAAATTTTAGACCTCATTTGATGAAGAAAATATCCTGGCTATTAGTTTCCTAATACAATTTTCCCTCAGAAAGATACTGAAGGTAATTTTCCATGAAAAGTGTAGCTGATAAGCTTCTCTTTTGACTGTTGCTAAGTTGCTAATTACCAACTGAGTCACAAGGTTTTTGAAGCAATTCTCTTGGGGTTTGACTTACTGGTGAGAAAAGAATTTCTGGACATTTTCTTTTGGAAAAAATGTCTCTGTACCCCCTACATTTTTTTAACAGTTTGTCCTGTTACCCCTTGTTAACTTTCCTTAGTGTTTCTAATTTTGATATTTCACTGTGTTCAAGCATTTCTATTTCTCTTCCAGAGCCAGATATGTAAATAATTAAATTCTTAATCTAACATAAAAAAGTAATTTGTAATTTCTTTCTGAAAGGGAAAAATCAACAGGTACATGAAGGATAAAAGGATAATTGTCAAAGTGTGAAAATTGATAGTAATATATCAACAATTTCTGAATTCAGTTGATGCTGAAACTATTATGTAAGCATGACTTTTATTTGTGGATTCAGTCACCCTATGCAGCTTTAAAGAAACAATAATCCAATGGATGTAGGAGAGAGAGAGGAGATGATTTGACAGCTTGAAGATGATCGTGGCCCTTGGGCTTAAAATGTGCAAAGCGAAGATGAGAGGGTCACTGCCAGAAATGAATTACATGGAAACATAATTTAGTGGGGATCAGTTTTCTCGAGCAAATAATGCAAAAAAGTGGAACATTAATTGACTCATTCAGTGGATTGTTGACCTCTGCAGTCCTATTATTAAGGCTAGGTGGTGCTGTCCTATTGGCTTCAATCTGGAAGCAACAAAAAGTTCCCACAATTGGGGTTGTGGAGTAATCAAATTCAGGGGGGAAAAAACTTATATAGGTGCATTAATAGAAGTCTCCTCCTCAATTATGGGTTTTTTCTATGATATGTGGGACACTCCTCCCGCCTAAAAATTGATGCGTCCGACACACGTAGACACGACACACCTATCCATCTGTTTTGAGACTTACATATTTGTAAACGGTTATTTACCCAAACAAGATACACATAAGATGAAGTATACTATGGTCTTTGACAAAAGATAAACTATTTTGTCGATCAATTTACAAAAAAAAGTTCTTTAGTATATTGATATAAGCCTAATACATATAATTATCAGTTAAATATTCAAATATGCATATATTTAGAAGCAATTTGCATATTTATCTGTGTCATCGTTTCTGGTTTTTAGATTATTGCCCGTGTCTGACACCGGGTTGCCATGTGAGAATGAACAATGAAGAAACTTGTGTCTTCAATATAGGTACTTTTTGTCAGCTTAGTGAGAGTCAAAATTTCCTTGACCTAGCTTCCCCCCCCCCAACCACCACCCAAGAAAGAAGTCTATCCTTGAGAGAAGGGTTAAAAAGATGAGCTATCTAAAGGAGGGGGAATGTCAAGTAAGTTTGAAGGGTTAAAAAATAAATTTCAAAATCTATAGGCATATAAACACAATTATTTTCCTTTTGGTTTTAACTTTGTCACTCATTAGATTTATCAAATTTGTTACGATATGAGAGGCTGGTTTGACAGAGTAAGTGGATACACAGTTCTCAAAATCAGAGATTAATCATCATCATCATCATCAGCGAAGATGCCATCGTTGACATGGGACTGTTGGTGGTAATTAGGTGAGAACGTGGAGAGCATAGCATGAAGTTACATATTCTGATGGCTTTTTGTCTCTTTCATGAGTTTCTTTCTTTTCTTTTCTTTTTTAATTTTTGAGGATTCTTCTTTTTGAGTTTAGTCAAAATGTTCAAAGTTACTGTTGAAACAATCAATATTAACTTCTTGGTCTCAGAATCTCTACAACATAGAGAATAGTTACGTGTGGCATTATTTCTCAATTTGTCACCATATTGTATATCTTTTGTTTTGAGGTTGGCTTTCGGCATATACCATTTAACAAAAATCTGGTGTCAATCTTATTGATTTTCAAGTGACAGGAACCTGTACCCCTAGATCACAGTATCAGCGCTCAAGTAAGAAGGGTTGCACCAACTTCTTGGTGGAGCCCAGCAATGACTCGCTTCCTTCTCCCATTCCTCATACAACAAGCAAATTTTGGACTGAAAATGGGTAGAGCATTCAAGAGGGAAGCGTTCATAGCTGCAGCTGAGGCTGTCACTGAGAAATTTAAGCTACGCTGCAATGATGGAATGTTGAAAATCATCTCAGAACCATCAGGACCAGGTATCAACAGATTAGGAGATTGCAGAGTATGAACAATACAGTTTGGGATGGAAAAGAGAAGAAAATCATCATGAATGACAAAAATTATGTTCAATATATTGCGGTATGCATCTACTCTCTATCTGAAGCTTGACACAGATTTGTACTTATAAACACTGGATGATGAATGGCATTCTTATGAATGTAGGCTAATCCAAGAGATGAACCCTTTCTGAACAAGCCCATCGAGATGTACGATGAGATAGTTTACATATGTGGCGATGATCCTGCGCGTGGGAGTACTACTAATGACTATATCAAGGAGAACAATGAAGAGATTCTTGTTGCCAAGGAAAACAATGACGATCTTATTCCCCCTCAGGAGGACAATGAAGAGGATCTCCTTCTCAAGGACAATGAAGATGGCGATGAGATAGCTGTTGGTGATGATATGAATATACTGATGGACGATGATGATCTGGAGATTGAAGAGATTGGGGAGGCAACGCCACCAACACCACCTCCACCACCATCCAGATCACCACACGGCTCCACATCCTCTGGCTCATCAGGAAGAACTGGACTAAGTGGTAAACATAGGAAGAGACGTCATCTTGGGGACAGGATTCATTTCTTGGTTTCCCAGATTGGGGATTTGGCTGCAGCAATTAGAAACAGCCACAGGGACATCCTTTTGAGCTATATTCTGAGGTAATGAAATGCGAAGGATATGATGAAGTGTCTCTTGGGAAAGCCTTTGATTATCTTAATGAGAATGAAAATCGTGCTAGGGGTTTTCTTGTAAAGAATCATAACCTGAGGCAGGCATGGTTGTCCAATTCTTTTCTGGTGGTCCAGTGGTCTAGTTATGTAGTTTCTGTTGGTCTCCTTTAATGTACAGTAGGTGGAGGCATTGTGTTTATTTCATGAGATCATTTCTGTTAATCTTAAAGGGGGAAGAACTTTTTTTCCCCTCTTTGTGTTTTTTTCTTGCTTTGTTATGATTTTTCTGTTGTGATTAGGTGGCATTTGGCATTACAGAGCAGGTTAGAAGTAAGCAAGCTTTGAGCGAACATCTTATGACGGTTTTAATCAAGAAGCTGTAGATGTCGGTGCCTTTATACTTTGTGTCTATTGTTAGTTTCTTGTATATTTGAGGCTCATTTTGTATATTGTTTCCATTGCTGGGTTGTTCTGTAAGTTGTGATCCTTGCTATCGGTGAATGCTTGGAACTTGTCTCATTTTGTACTCATGATTTGGATCAGAGATGTTTTGAGGAGATAATTTGCAGATGTTGATAGGCATGACTTGTTGCCTTCACAATGTAAAATGTTATTTGCAGGATCTGCTGTACTTGTAGCTTCTTGGCTTCAACAGATAGTCAACATGTCTAACTTCCTCATAGCAAACTATTGAGCAGAGACGCC